>JAWNPF010000208.1:0-294226 GCA_035045185.1 Drosophila meridiana | reverse complement strand
ATAAAAATGTTAATTTATTCACATGGTTATATTTGGAACACACTCTCAATGGGTCGAGAGATGGCGAAAGGGGGAAGGGGAGTAATTAGTAAAAAGAGTCGGTATCCAAAAATTCACATCAATCTATATGCAAAATTTGAGGGGTCTAGCTCTAAAGGTGTGGGATATAGAATTTCATAACCTGTTTTCGATAAGGTTTAAAATCGATAACATTACAACAAAAATAGATATCGTTTTTTGGTAACAAACTTGACCTGTGCGTGCTATCCACGGACCCAACAAAAAAAATTCAAGTCTCTAGCTTGTCTAGATGCTTCAATCGACGCGTTCAAACATACGGACAGACGGACGGTCGGATAGACGGACAGACGGACAGACGGACAGACAGACGGGCGGACAGACGGACGGACAGACAGACGGACAGGGCTAAATCGACTCAGCTCGTCGCCCTGATCAAGAATATATATACTTTGTGGGGTCTGACACGCCTCCTTCTGCCTGTTACATACATTTAACAAAACCATTATACACTGATTTCCCATTTTCAATGGGCTCAGGGTTAAAAAACGAAAAGAAAAACAAACATCACCGCACCTGGACTCGAATCTACATCTATTTACTACATATGTAACGTTAAAGGGCGTCATGTCAACTAGCACGACCCCCTCATGTTTATAAATTAAACAAGTAAGAAAACTCTAGTTGGAGGTTGCCGCCTAGGAGATACCCCGAGCCTCGTCCGATTTGCATTGTTTAATAGGCTATATAGCTTGCGTATAACATTAAATTTTCCAAAATTAAACTAAAGTTTTGAAATTTTATTCAACTAGAATGTATGCAAATCAAAAATAAATAAATAATTAAATAAATAAACAAATTAATAAAAAATCAAGTAAGAACGTTGCCTTAGGGCGAGACCTAAGACGTGATACTCGTTTTCCACAGGGGCATCTGATATTTTAAATTGAATAATTTATCTCATTTTGCATTTATGTAGATTCATGTGAATTTTACGCAATTTCAATTTTTGCAAATATAACTATGTGAATGAATTAGCATTTTTATAAAATGTAAAAAATTCAATAGAATCATATGCTGAAAGTTTCATCAAGTTCCGTTAAGTCAGTCGCAATCTATTAAACAAAACGTTTGGCCAATTATGACACGCACGCGTTAAGCAGCGACAGCAAAATATATTTACATTTACACATATGTACATACATTGAAACGTGCAAGCGCGTTTGCTTATGCATGGTCACAAATAAATTCAGCGCCATTCATTCTAGCATATTTTTCAACCAAAATTGTTATCGAGTTGTGTTTGCATTTTCAGCCGCTTCTTTAGTTTTGTATTTGTCAAATATCGCCCTTTATACGCATACATTCAACCGACCACCGTTTTTGTATGTACACATATAAATACATACGTTCATATGCGCGCATTTCAGCATTTTCTAAGAATCACAATTGCGATTGATTTATGTTTATATTGTGTTTGCATTAACAGCAACTTCTATAGTTTTGTATTTGTCAAAAGTCGCCCTTGTAGTGAAGTAGTTTCGGATTTGCCAATAGGCAATGCAAAACTGATGTGGCGCAGCAGGTAGACGAAAAGCGTGTAAGCAAAAGGGTCCGCGTTCGAGACGCGGCAGCGACGGCATGGAAATAGTTGCGCAGCTGTTCGTGCCTACATACATACATACCTGATGGGATCTATCGTCAGAAGAAGTCGATTACACAAATATCGGTATTTGATATTTACATTTTTTGTCAGGGTCACACACACAAAAAGAAAATAACATAACTAACCTAGGCTATAAGAAAAATGATAATTTTAGCAGATAAATTATTTGCAGAACTTCAACATTAAATCGAATAACATATATTTCTCAGAAATGCCGTTTGTCGTCTTAGCAATTCTTATTAAGCTTATTTATATAGGTGGCACCGGCATATGAATTTTGCTGCTGGGTGTTACAAATTTTGTTGCCAATTTGCCACGCCCCCAGTAGGCGTTGACATATCATATTTGGCAAGTTCCTAGAAGGAGTCGAGGATAACGTAACTGTAAAGTTTGGATACTTACACTCCAAAAATGTGAAAGTTACAGGGTATTTTTTTTTCGATATACCACGCCCCCAAAGGGGCGTAAGATTTATTTTTGGGGAATCAATAGAGAAGGCCCCCAGTAACACAAACATCCAATTTGGAATCGTCTAGCTCGAAAACTATAGGAGCTATAAGCTTTTTGCGATTTGCCACGCCCCCTGAAGGCGTAGGTATGTCCGCCATATCTTTTTGATCTTGGGTTGCTTATCCGAGTATATATATCAAATTTCAAGTCTCTAGTATCAATAGTGCTGAATTTGTAAAATCACTATATTTTCAGATCCGATTTGCCACGCCCCCAGTGGACGTGGACATAAAAATTTATGAATCTTTATTGAATCGAAGCGTTAAGATACGTGCCAAATTTCAGCATTCTAGCTTTAAAACTGTAGAAGTTACAGTTTTCCCGATTTGCCACGCCCCCAATGGGCGTAGATATATCCGCCATATCTTTTTGAACTTGGGTGGTCAACGCAAGTATACATTCCAAATTTCAACTCTCTAGCTCTTCAACTAATATGATTTCTATGATTTCTATTAACTATGGGCGCAACCATTTTCCGATTTGCCACGCCCCTAGTGGGCGTATCCGGAAAATCTTGACACTTTATAATTCGAGGGTATACACGAGTATATGTTCCAAATTTCAAGTCTCTAGCTTCAAATCATTCTACGCTCTTTTTAAGCATGCATAAAAACAACATATACACACACACACATATGCACGCACGCATAGGCGCGAATTACCATCGGGAGCTAGATGGTGTATGTGTAGGTGTCAAGATATTAATAAAACGTCCTCTCCATTCAAATGCCAAAACAGAAGTGAGTTTTTATTTCTAAGTTTTTGGTTTCTTTGTTTCGTATGTTCTTACAAAGAGTACAATGCTTATATGTGTAGGTAAATTATACATCGAGTATTTTATAATTGTGTGTGTGTTTGAGTGTTTTTGTGTGTGCTTATAGGTGTGTACAAAGAATTATTGAATATGTGTTTGTGTGTGTTGTTGGGTTGGTAACTCCTCCCTCCCCAAAATGAAGCAAATGATTAAAAACAGGGTGGATAAAACAGGTGGATACCACTGATTTGTTATGTGGATAGAGCATACTCAGAGGATGTGAGACCAACACAACAATACAAAAATATAAATATAGTATAATATAAAATGTCATCTTTTGTTTATACTATGCTTAAGTACTATGAATAGTATATGTTTGTAGGGGGGCGTCGCAAATAAGTACAAACACTTTTCTTGTGGGTTGTTTGGTATTACTTTCGCTTTTATTATAACTTGAAAATTGCACAGTCAGTGTGCGTACACGGTGAAAGGAAAAAAGATCAGAATAGAAGTGTAAAAAAAAAGGAAGAGAGGAGGAAAGTAACACAGAAAAACTCCAGAGAAGCAGCAGGAGAGCTGGAGTTGGAGCTTACGCTATTAACAGAGCTGTTAATAGCATAGCATGGGGATGTGGAGGGAGGAGCAGTTCTGTTTAATGGAATCTGAAATAAACATACTCCCCCCTAAACATACTCTGGCTGGGTCTATGAGAGAGGACCCATCCGAACACGGTGTTTTGGGCCATTGGAAGGCCGTCTGTGCTGGGAACGATCCCCGGAAGGATAACGTGAGGATACACGTCAGCCCCCAGCACAATTGACACCGATCCGGGACGTGACCAGGTGCTGTCGGCGAGCGTGATCCCTGGAGGCTCAGCTTCCCGCTCGATGGCCCGGATTGGCATCCGAACGTTCAGCTGGCAGTGATGCTGTCGGGATCTCGTAGTGGGAGAGTTACGACAGATGAGTCATGTAACCTAGACGAGATTGTCGGAAACTCAAATTTTGGTTTTTTCGGAACGGAAACTTGAGCTGTGAAGGACGAGACCATTTTCGGTGATGTTTGCGAAAGAGGGCCGGTGAGTACCCAACCGAAAACAGTCTCTAAGCCAAGAATGGATCCACAGATATTAGGGTGGAAACCTCCCTGAATAATAGACGGAAGGATATCCGCGCCTATAAGAACATCAATTTTCGCACTCTTGTAGAACTCGGGGTCAGCTAGCTGAATATTAGGAAGTTTGTTCAACAAGTTGTGCGGAATTGGAGACGAAGGGAGGTTGCCAGCAAGACTTGGAAGGACGAGAGCAGATGCTTCAATACGCAGTCTCGGCTTCAGTGGAGTCCCGATATGGAAATCGCAAAGCTTTTGCGATCGGGCTGTCACAGCTTGGCTTAAGCCTGACACTCGTGTCTGAATAGGTCGGGAGGGCAGTTTGTGAGGCGGAACAGACGCTCAGAAATAAAAGTCGCCTCAGATCCCGAATCAATCAGCGCCCGGGCAGGATAGGTAGCCCCGAGATGGCATACATGGATCATTGCCGTACCCAGAAAGACGTCTTGTGTGTTAGCAGAGAAATACGTCTGGACATGTCAGACATCTCTGGGCGAATGAAGGGGTACGGCAGCTGCAGATGCAGCGCCATTCTCGGATTCATGCTCTTTATGGAGCAGGGTGTTATGCCGACCGTTGCATCTCTGGCAGCTGTGCGCACTGGTGCATCCGTGCAGCAGATGACCGCATGCGAAGCAGTTCAGACACAGCTTCTTCTGCTTTATGTAGGCCTCTCGCTGTTGAACAGACATTTGGAGGAAGCGAGGGCAGAGTCGGACTGGGTGGTTCTTCTTTGAACACAGATCGCATTTTTTGCTCTCAGTGGTGACGTGGGCTTCAAAGGAGTTCAGCCGTTTGGAAGGGGCGGGGTTCGCGGACCTCGAAGCAGGTGTTGGCGCGGCAGAACTGGACCTGTCAGTTTCTATAGCTTCGAGTGCTCGCGAACGCTCGCTGAGAAAACGACTCACTTCCTGCCAAGCTGGGATTTCTGACTTATTTGTCAGCGAATGCTCCCAGAGAGATCGAGTGTGTTCTGGCAATTTGGAAGTGCACAGGAACACAAGGATACAGTCCCAATTCTCCGTAGAGATTTGAGCATGCTCGATCGCAGTGACACATCTGCTCATGGTGCCAACTCTCTGAGAGCCGCGCCTGATTCCTTGGAGACCTTGGTTAGGCTGAAAAGGATTTTAAGCTGGCTGTTGACTAGCAGCCGCTTATTCTCGAACCGGTCGCACAAGGCGCCCCAAGCCGATGCAAAGCCGTCGTTAGTGAGAGGACACTCTGCGACTATAGCATTTGCATCGCCTGCGGTTTTGGAGTTAAGGTGGAAAAGTTTTTCCACCGCAGTCAGCCGGGGATTGTTAATGTATATGGCTGTGAAACGTTGGCCAGCGCAAGTAATCGCCGTGGAACACTTCTGTGTCGATGGGAGGAAAGCGACAGCCGCTCGAAGAAACAATAGCGGACACAGAAGCGGGCGGTGCACTCGGTGCGGACACGGCGGCAATTTGCCTGCTCAATTGGGCGGCACTCCGCTCATAGACTGTATAGCAGTGGTCGAATTTGGCTTCCATGGCCTCAACTTCTCCACTGGCTGCCCCCTGACTAAGCGCTTTGGAACACGCTTCGTATTGCAGCTCGGCCTTCTCCCACAGGACCTTGACTCGATCCCGTCGGATCTCTAATGCCTGGAGCTGATCTGCAGGGGTCGAACCAGTCTCTCCGGAATGGTCGATGCGGGCTTCAAATTTAATGAGCCTGTCCGCAGCAGAAATGAACTCGGACAGCGACATTTTAGTCAACGGAATGGTGGACTTTGGAGCGGATCGAGTTACCACCGGACTACGCTTGAGTGTGCTGGAAGTCTGCTGTATCCCGGACGGAATGGGAGATGCAGAGGAACTGCGCTTGATAAAACGCGAAGGAGGTGCACTCAGTTGCGATCGGCTAGAACGATCCGACATGGAGACTAACTAGAAGTTAGCTGTCGAAAAGGTTTGCGTTAGGGACAGACGATTACTCGGAGAGTGAGTAAAGAAATTGACGAAATGGCAGGATTTGTCAACCGAACAGGGCACAAATACAGATAAACCGCGTTTCGGAAGCGAAGAGAAGCAATAAGATAAAATAAGTAAAAACAATAATACAGGATAAAAACAAGTAAGAAAACTCTAGTCGGAGGTGCCCGACTAGGAGATCCCCTGAGCCCCGTCTGTTTTGCATTGTTTAATACACTATATAGCTTGCATATAACATTAAATTTTCGAAAATTAAATTATAATTTTGAAATTTTATTCAACTAGAATGTATGTTAATCAAAAATAAATAAATGAAAATGAAAACAGAATTCAAACAAAGATTTGGTTGAAGAATATGCTAGAACGAATGGCCTTGAATGTATTTGTGCACATGCTTGTAGACGCGTTTGCACGTTTCAATGTATGTGTATGTGTATGTGTATATGTTTTTTGCCGCGCGTCGCTGCTTGCCACGTGCGAGTGATAATTGGCCAAACATTTTGTTTAATAAATCGGGACTGACTTAACGGAATTTGATGAAACTTTTGGCAAATGATTCTATTGAATTTTTTACATTTTATAAAAATGTTAATTTATTCACATGGTTATATTTGGAACACACTCTCAATGGGTCGAGAGATGGCGAAAGGGGGAAGGGGAGTAATTAGTAAAAAGAGTCGGTATCCAAAAATTCACATCAATCTATATGCAAAATTTGAGGGGTCTAGCTCTAAAGGTGTGGGATATAGAATTTCATAACCTGTTTTCGATAAGGTTTAAAATCGATAACATTACAACAAAAATAGATATCGTTTTTTGGTAACAAACTTGACCTGCGCGTGCTATCCACGGACCCAACAAAAAAAATTCAAGTCTCTAGCTTGTCTAGATGCTTCAATCGACGCGTTCAAACATACGGACAGACGGACGGTCGGATAGACGGACAGACGGACAGACAGACGGGCGGACAGACAGACGGACAGGGCTAAATCGACTCAGCTCGTCGCCCTGATCAAGAATATATATACTTTGTGGGGTCTGACACGCCTCCTTCTGCCTGTTACATACATTTAACAAAACCATTATACACTGATTTCCCATTTTCAATGGGCTCAGGGTTAAAAAACGAAAAGAAAAACAAACATCACCGCACCTGGACTCGAATCTACATCTATTTACTACATATGTAACGTTAAAGGGCGTCATGTCAACTAGCACGACCCCCTCATGTTTATAAATTAAACAAGTAAGAAAACTCTAGTTGGAGGTTGCCGCCTAGGAGATACCCCGAGCCTCGTCCGATTTGCATTGTTTAATAGGCTATATAGCTTGCGTATAACATTAAATTTTCCAAAATTAAACTAAAGTTTTGAAATTTTATTCAACTAGAATGTATGCAAATCAAAAATAAATAAATAATTAAATAAATAAACAAATTAATAAAAAATCAAGTAAGAACGTTGCCTTAGGGCGAGACCTAAGACGTGATACTCGTTTCCCACAGGGGCATCTGATATTTTAAATTGAATAATTTATCTCATTTTGCATTTATGTAGATTCATGTGAATTTTACGCAATTTCAATTTTTGCAAATATAACTATGTGAATGAATTAGCATTTTTATAAAATGTAAAAAATTCAATAGAATCATATGCTGAAAGTTTCATCAAGTTCCGTTAAGTCAGTCGCAATCTATTAAACAAAACGTTTGGCCAATTATGACACGCACGCGTTAAGCAGCGACAGCAAAATATATTTACATTTACACATATGTACATACATTGAAACGTGCAAGCGCGTTTGCTATGTATGGTCACAAATAAATTCAGCGCCATTCATTCTAGCATATTTTTCAACCAAAATTGTTATCGAGTTGTGTTTGCATTTTCAGCCGCTTCTTTAGTTTTGTATTTGTCAAATATCGCCCTTTATACGCATACATTCAACCGACCACCGTTTTTGTATGTACACATATAAATACATACGTTCATATGCACGCATTTCAGCATTTTCTAAGAATCACAATTGCGATTGATTTATGTTTATATTGTGTTTGCATTAACAGCAACTTCTATAGTTTTGTATTTGTCAAAAGTCGCCCTTGTAGTGAAGTAGTTTCGGATTTGCCAATAGGCAATGCAAAACTGATGTGGCGCAGCAGGTAGACGAAAAGCGTGTAAGCAAAAGGGTCCGCGTTCGAGACGCGGCAGCGACGGCATGGAAATAGTTGCGCAGCTGTTCGTGCCTACATACATACATACCTGATGGGATCTATCGTCAGAAGAAGTCGATTACACAAATATCGGTATTTGATATTTACATTTTTTGTCAGGGTCACACACACAAAAAGAAAATAACATAACTAACCTAGGCTATAAGAAAAATGATAATTTTAGCAGATAAATTATTTGCAGAACTTCAACATTAAATCGAATAACATATATTTCTCAGAAATGCCGTTTGTCGTCTTAGCAATTCTTATTAAGCTTATTTATATAGGTGGCACCGGCATATGAATTTTGCTGCTGGGTGTTACAAATTTTGTTGCCAATTTGCCACGCCCCCAGTAGGCGTTGACATATCATATTTGGCAAGTTCCTAGAAGGAGTCGAGGATAACGTAACTGTAAAGTTTGGATACTTACACTCCAAAAATGTGAAAGTTACAGGGTATTTTTTTTCGATATACCACGCCCCCAAAGGGGCGTAAGATTTATTTTTGGGGAATCAATAGAAGAGGCCCCCAGTAACACAAACATCCAATTTGGAATCGTCTAGCTCGAAAACTATAGGAGCTATAAGCTTTTTGCGATTTGCCACGCCCCCTGAAGGCGTAGGTATGTCCGCCATATCTTTTTGATCTTGGGTTGCTTATCCGAGTATATATATCAAATTTAAAGTCTCTAGTATCAATAGTGCTGAATTTGTAAAATCACTATATTTTCAGATCCGATTTGCCACGCCCCCAGTGGACGTGGACATAAAAATTTATGAATCTTTATAGAATCGAAGCGTTAAGATACGTGCCAAATTTCAGCATTCTAGCTTTAAAACTGTAGAAGTTACAGTTTTCCCCCATTTGCCACGCCCCCAATGGGCGTAGATATATCTGCCATATCTTTTTGAACTTGGGTGGTCAACGCAAGTATACATTCCAAATTTCAACTCTCTAGCTCTTCAACTAATATGATTTCTATGATTTCTATTAACTATGGGCGCAACCATTTTCCGATTTGCCACGCCCCTAGTGGGCGTATCCGGAAAATCTTGACACTTTATAATTCGAGGGTATACACGAGTATATGTTCCAAATTTCAAGTCTCTAGCTTCAATAGCGTAGAAAAATATTGCATTCATACGGACAGTCGGACAGACGAACGGACAGCAAGACGGACATTTCACAAAACCAAAATACTCTTTTTCCCTTTGGGAAACGAGTATAACAAGTAAGAGTGCTCTATTCGAGCCTGCTCGACTAGGAGATACCCTGAGCCCAGTGAAGAATATCAAATCATTCTACGCTCTTCTAGATATTAATAAAACGTCCTCTCCATTCAAATGCCAAAACAGAAGTGAGTTTTTATTTCTAAGTTTTTGGTTTCTTTGTTTCGTATGTTCTTACAAAGAGTACAATGCTTATATGTGTAGGTAAATTATACATCGAGTATTTTATAATTGTGTGTGTGTTTGAGTGTTTTTGTGTGTGCTTATAGGTGTGTACAAAGAATTATTGAATATGTGTTTGTGTGTGTTGTTGGGTTGGTAACTCCTCCCTCCCCAAAATGAAGCAAATGATTAAAAACAGGGTGGATAAAACAGGTGGATACCACTGATTTGTTATGTGGATAGAGCATACTCAGAGGATGTGAGACCAACACAACAATACAAAAATATAAATATAGTATAATATAAAATGTCATCTTTTGTTTATACTATGCTTAAGTACTATGAATAGTATATGTTTGTAGGGGGGCGTCGCAAATAAGTAGAAACACTTTTCTTGTGGGTTGTTTGGAATTACTTTCGCTTTTATTATAACTTGAAAATTGCACAGTCAGTGTGCGTACACGGTGAAAGGAAAAAAGATCAGAATAGAAGTGTAAAAAAAAAGGAAGAGAGGAGGAAAGTAACACAGAAAAACTCCAGAGAAGCAGCAGGAGAGCTGGAGTTGGAGCTTACGCTATTAACAGAGCTGTTAATAGCATAGCATGGGGATGTGCAGGGAGGAGCAGTTCTGTTTAATGGAATCTGAAATAAACATACTCCCCCCCTTGCAAGGATTGCAAGACCTGGGCTGGGTCTATGAGAGAGGACCCATCCGAACACGGTGTTTTGGGCCATTGGAAGGCCGTCTGTGCTGGGAACGATCCCCGGAAGGATAACGTGAAGATACACGTCAGCCCCCAGCACAATTGACACCGATCCGGGACGTGACCAGGTGCTGTCGGCGAGCGTGATCCCTGGAGGCTCAGCTTGCCGCTCGATGGCCCGGATTGGCGTCCGAACGTTCAGCTGGCAGTGATGCTGTCGGGATCTCGTAGTGGGAGAGTTACGACAGATGAGTCATGTAACCTAGACGAGATTGTCGGAAACTCAAATTTTGGTTTTTTCGGAACGGAAACTTGAGCTGTGAAGGACGAGACCATTTTCGGTGATGTTTGCGAAAGAGGGCCGGTGAGTACCCAACCGAAAACAGTCTCTAAGCCAAGAATGGATCCACAGATATTAGGGTGGAAACCTCCCTGAATAATAGACGGAAGGATATCCGCGCCTATAAGAACATCAATTTTCGCACTCTTGTAGAACTCGGGGTCAGCTAGCTGAATATTAGGAAGTTTGTTCAACAAGTTGTGCGGAATTGGAGACGAAGGGAGGTTGCCAGCAAGACTTGGAAGGACGAGAGCAGATGCTTCAATACGCAGTCTCGGCTTCAGTGGAGTCCCGATATGGAAATCGCAAAGCTTTTGCGATCGGGCTGTCACAGCTTGGCTTAAGCCTGACACTCGTATCTGAATAGGTCGGGAGGGCAGTTTGTGAGGCGGAACAGACGCTCAGAAATAAAAGTCGCCTCAGATCCCGAATCAATCAGCGCCCGGGCAGGATAGGTAGCCCCGAGATGGCATACATGGATCATTGCCGTACCCAGAAAGACGTCTTGTGTGTTAGCAGAGAAATACGTCTGGACATGTGAGACATCTCTGGGCGAATGAAGGGGTACGGCAGCTGCAGATGCAGCGCCATTCTCGGATTCATGCTCTTTATGGAGCAGGGTGTTATGCCGACCGTTGCATCTCTGGCAGCTGTGCGCACTGGTGCATCCGTGCAGCAGATGACCGCATGCGAAGCAGTTCAGACACAGCTTCTTCTGCTTTATGTAGGCCTCTCGCTGTTGAACAGACATTTGGAGGAAGCGAGGGCAGAGTCGGACTGGGTGGTTCTTCTTTGAACACAGATCGCATTTTTTGCTCTCAGTGGTGACGTGGGCTTCAAAGGAGTTCAGCCGTTTGGAAGGGGCGGGGTTCGCGGACCTCGAAGCAGGTGTTGGCGCGGCAGAACTGGACCTGTCAGTTTCTATAGCTTCGAGTGCTCGCGCACGCTCGCTGAGAAAACGACTCACTTCCTGCCAAGCTGGGATTTCTGACTTATTTGTCAGCGAATGCTCCCAGAGAGATCGAGTGTGTTCTGGCAATTTGGAAGTGCACAGGAACACAAGGATACAGTCCCAATTCTCCGTAGAGATTTGAGCATGCTCGATCGCAGTGACACATCTGCTCATGGTGCCAACTCTCTGAGAGCCGCGCCTGATTCCTTGGAGACCTTGGTTAGGCTGAAAAGGATTTTAAGCTGGCTGTTGACTAGCAGCCGCTTATTCTCGAACCGGTCGCACAAGGCGCCCCTAGCCGATGCAAAGCCGTCGTTAGTGAGAGGACACTCTGCGACTATAGCATTTGCATCGCCTGCGGTTTTGGAGTTAAGGTGGAAAAGTTTTTCCACCGCAGTCAGCCGGGGATTGTTAATGTATATGGCTGTGAAGAGGTCGCGAAACGTTGGCCAGCGCAAGTAATCGCCGTGGAACACTTCTGTGTCGATGGGAGGAAAGCGACAGCCGCTCGAAGAAACAATAGCGGACACAGAAGCGGGCGGTGCACTCGGTGCGGACACGGCGGCAATTTGCCTGCTCAATTGGGCGGCACTCCGCTCATAGACTGTATAGCAGTGGTCGAATTTGGCTTCCATGGCCTCAACTTCTCCACTGGCTGCCCCCTGACTAAGCGCTTTGGAACACGCTTCGTATTGCAGCTCGGCCTTCTCCCACAGGACCTTGACTCGATCCCGTCGGATCTCTAATGCCTGGAGCTGATCTGCAGGGGTCGAACCAGTCTCTCCGGAATGGTCGATGCGGGCTTCAAATTTAATGAGCCTGTCCGCAGCAGAAATGAACTCGGACAGCGACATTTTAGTCAACGGAATGGTGGACTTTGGAGCGGATCGAGTTACCACCGGACTACGCTTGAGTGTGCTGGAAGTCTGCTGTTTCCCGGACGGAATGGGAGATGCAGAGGAACTGCGCTTGATAAAACGCGAAGGAGGTGCACTCAGTTGCGATCGGCTAGAACGATCCGACATGGAGACTAACTAGAAGTTAGCTGTCGAAAAGGTTTGCGTTAGGGACAGACGATTACTCGGAGAGTGAGTAAAGAAATTGACGAAATGGCAGGATTTGTCAACCGAACAGGGCACAAATACAGATAAACCGCGTTTCGGAAGCGAAGAGAAGCAATAAGATAAAATAAGTAAAAACAATAATACAGGATAAAAACAAGTAAGAAAACTCTAGTCGGAGGTGCCCGACTAGGAGATCCCCTGAGCCCCGTCTGTTTTGCATTGTTTAATACACTATATAGCTTGCATATAACATTAAATTTTCGAAAATTAAATTATAATTTTGAAATTTTATTCAACTAGAATGTATGTTAATCAAAAATAAATAAATGAAAATGAAAACAGAATTCAAACAAAGATTTGGTTGAAGAATATGCTAGAACGAATGGCCTTGAATGTATTTGTGCACATGCTTGTAGACGCGTTTGCACGTTTCAATGTATGTGTATGTGTATGTGTATATGTTTTTTGCCGCGCGTCGCTGCTTGCCACGTGCGAGTGATAATTGGCCAAACATTTTGTTTAATAAATCGGGACTGACTTAACGGAATTTGATGAAACTTTTGGCAAATGATTCTATTGAATTTTTTACATTTTATAAAAATGTTAATTTATTCACATGGTTATATTTGGAACACACTCTCAATGGGTCGAGAGATGGCGAAAGGGGGAAGGGGAGTAATTAGTAAAAAGAGTCGGTATCCAAAAATTCACATCAATCTATATGCAAAATTTGAGGGGTCTAGCTCTAAAGGTGTGGGATATAGAATTTCATAACCTGTTTTCGATAAGGTTTAAAATCGATAACATTACAACAAAAATAGATATCGTTTTTTGGTAACAAACTTGACCTGCGCGTGCTATCCACGGACCCAACAAAAAAAATTCAAGTCTCTAGCTTGTCTAGATGCTTCAATCGACGCGTTCAAACATACGGACAGACGGACGGTCGGATAGACGGACAGACGGACAGACAGACGGGCGGACAGACAGACGGACAGGGCTAAATCGACTCAGCTCGTCGCCCTGATCAAGAATATATATACTTTGTGGGGTCTGACACGCCTCCTTCTGCCTGTTACATACATTTAACAAAACCATTATACACTGATTTCCCATTTTCAATGGGCTCAGGGTTAAAAAACGAAAAGAAAAACAAACATCACCGCACCTGGACTCGAATCTACATCTATTTACTACATATGTAACGTTAAAGGGCGTCATGTCAACTAGCACGACCCCCTCATGTTTATAAATTAAACAAGTAAGAAAACTCTAGTTGGAGGTTGCCGCCTAGGAGATACCCCGAGCCTCGTCCGATTTGCATTATTTAATAGGCTATATAGCTTGCGTATAACATTAAATTTTCCAAAATTAAACTAAAGTTTTGAAATTTTATTCAACTAGAATGTATGCAAATCAAAAATAAATAAATAATTAAATAAATAAACAAATTAATAAAAAATCAAGTAAGAACGTTGCCTTAGGGCGAGACCTAAGGCGTGATACTCGTTTCCCACAGGGGCATCTGATATTTTAAATTGAATAATTTATCTCATTTTGCATTTATGTAGATTCATGTGAATTTTACGCAATTTCAATTTTTGCAAATATAACTATGTGAATGAATTAGCATTTTTATAAAATGTAAAAAATTCAATAGAATCATATGCTGAAAGTTTCATCAAGTTCCGTTAAGTCAGTCGCAATCTATTAAACAAAACGTTTGGCCAATTATGACACGCACGCGTTAAGCAGCGACAGCAAAATATATTTACATTTACACATATGTACATACATTGAAACGTGCAAGCGCGTTTGCTTATGCATGGTCACAAATAAATTCAGCGCCATTCATTCTAGCATATTTTTCAACCAAAATTGTTATCGAGTTGTGTTTGCATTTTCAGCCGCTTCTTTAGTTTTGTATTTGTCAAATATCGCCCTTTATACGCATACATTCAACCGACCACCGTTTTTGTATGTACACATATAAATACATACGTTCATATGCGCGCATTTCAGCATTTTCTAAGAATCACAATTGCGATTGATTTATGTTTATATTGTGTTTGCATTAACAGCAACTTCTATAGTTTTGTATTTGTCAAAAGTCGCCCTTGTAGTGAAGTAGTTTCGGATTTGCCAATAGGCAATGCAAAACTGATGTGGCGCAGCAGGTAGACGAAAAGCGTGTAAGCAAGGGTCCGCGTTCGAGACGCGGCAGCGACGGCATGGAAATAGTTGCGCAGCTGTTCGTGCCTACATACATACATACCTGATGGGATCTATCGTCAGAAGAAGTCGATTACACAAATATCGGTATTTGATATTTACATTTTTTGTCAGGGTCACACACACAAAAAGAAAATAACATAACTAACCTAGGCTATAAGAAAAATGATAATTTTAGCAGATAAATTATTTGCAGAACTTCAACATTAAATCGAATAACATATATTTCTCAGAAATGCCGTTTGTCGTCTTAGCAATTCTTATTAAGCTTATTTATATAGGTGGCACCGGCATATGAATTTTGCTGCTGGGTGTTACAAATTTTGTTGCCAATTTGCCACGCCCCCAGTAGGCGTTGACATATCATATTTGGAAAGTTCCTAGAAGGAGTCGAGGATAACGTAACTGTAAAGTTTGGATACTTACACTCCAAAAATGTGAAAGTTACAGGGTATTTTTTTCGATATACTACGCCCCCAAAGGGGCGTAAGATTTATTTTTGGGGAATCAATAGAAGAGGCCCCCAGTAACACAAACATCCAATTTGGAATCGTCTAGCTCGAAAACTATAGGAGCTATAAGCTTTTTGCGATTTGCCACGCCCCCTGAAGGCGTAGGTATGTCCGCCATATCTTTTTGATCTTGGGTTGCTTATCCGAGTATATATATCAAATTTAAAGTCTCTAGTATCAATAGTGCTGAATTTGTAAAATCACTATATTTTCAGATCCGATTTGCCACGCCCCCAGTGGACGTGGACATAAAAATTTATGAATCTTTATAGAATCGAAGCGTTAAGATACGTGCCAAATTTCAGCATTCTAGCTTTAAAACTGTAGAAGTTACAGTTTTCCCCCATTTGCCACGCCCCCAATGGGCGTAGATATATCTGCCATATCTTTTTGAACTTGGGTGGTCAACGCAAGTATACATTCCAAATTTCAACTCTCTAGCTCTTCAACTAATATGATTTCTATGATTTCTATTAACTATGGGCGCAACCATTTTCCGATTTGCCACGCCCCTAGTGGGCGTATCCGGAAAATCTTGACACTTTATAATTCGAGGGTATACACGAGTATATGTTCCAAATTTCAAGTCTCTAGCTTCAATAGCGTAGAAAAATATTGCATTCATACGGACAGTCGGACAGACGAACGGACAGCAAGACGGACATTTCACAAAACCAAAATACTCTTTTTCCCTTTGGGAAACGAGTATAACAAGTAAGAGTGCTCTATTCGAGCCTGCTCGACTAGGAGATACCCTGAGCCCAGTGAAGAATATCAAATCATTCTACGCTCTTCTAGATATTAATAAAACGTCCTCTCCATTCAAATGCCAAAACAGAAGTGAGTTTTTATTTCTAAGTTTTTGGTTTCTTTGTTTCGTATGTTCTTACAAAGAGTACAATGCTTATATGTGTAGGTAAATTATACATCGAGTATTTTATAATTGTGTGTGTGTTTGAGTGTTTTTGTGTGTGCTTATAGGTGTGTACAAAGAATTATTGAATATGTGTTTGTGTGTGTTGTTGGGTTGGTAACTCCTCCCTCCCCAAAATGAAGCAAATGATTAAAAACAGGGTGGATAAAACAGGTGGATACCACTGATTTGTTATGTGGATAGAGCATACTCAGAGGATGTGAGACCAACACAACAATACAAAAATATAAATATAGTATAATATAAAATGTCATCTTTTGTTTATACTATGCTTAAGTACTATGAATAGTATATGTTTGTAGGGGGGCGTCGCAAATAAGTAGAAACACTTTTCTTGTGGGTTGTTTGGAATTACTTTCGCTTTTATTATAACTTGAAAATTGCACAGTCAGTGTGCGTACACGGTGAAAGGAAAAAAGATCAGAATAGAAGTGTAAAAAAAAAGGAAGAGAGGAGGAAAGTAACACAGAAAAACTCCAGAGAAGCAGCAGGAGAGCTGGAGTTGGAGCTTACGCTATTAACAGAGCTGTTAATAGCATAGCATGGGGATGTGCAGGGAGGAGCAGTTCTGTTTAATGGAATCTGAAATAAACATACTCCCCCCTTGCAAGGATTGCAAGACCTGGGCTGGGTCTATGAGAGAGGACCCATCCGAACACGGTGTTTTGGGCCATTGGAAGGCCGTCTGTGCTGGGAACGATCCCCGGAAGGATAACGTGAAGATACACGTCAGCCCCCAGCACAATTGACACCGATCCGGGACGTGACCAGGTGCTGTCGGCGAGCGTGATCCCTGGAGGCTCAGCTTGCCGCTCGATGGCCCGGATTGGCGTCCGAACGTTCAGCTGGCAGTGATGCTGTCGGGATCTCGTAGTGGGAGAGTTACGACAGATGAGTCATGTAACCTAGACGAGATTGTCGGAAACTCAAATTTTGGTTTTTTCGGAACGGAAACTTGAGCTGTGAAGGACGAGACCATTTTCGGTGATGTTTGCGAAAGAGGGCCGGTGAGTACCCAACCGAAAACAGTCTCTAAGCCAAGAATGGATCCACAGATATTAGGGTGGAAACCTCCCTGAATAATAGACGGAAGGATATCCGCGCCTATAAGAACATCAATTTTCGCACTCTTGTAGAACTCGGGGTCAGCTAGCTGAATATTAGGAAGTTTGTTCAACAAGTTGTGCGGAATTGGAGACGAAGGGAGGTTGCCAGCAAGACTTGGAAGGACGAGAGCAGATGCTTCAATACGCAGTCTCGGCTTCAGTGGAGTCCCGATATGGAAATCGCAAAGCTTTTGCGATCGGGCTGTCACAGCTTGGCTTAAGCCTGACACTCGTGTCTGAATAGGTCGGGAGGGCAGTTTGTGAGGCGGAACAGACGCTCAGAAATAAAAGTCGCCTCAGATCCCGAATCAATCAGCGCCCGGGCAGGATAGGTAGCCCCGAGATGGCATACATGGATCATTGCCGTACCCAGAAAGACGTCTTGTGTGTTAGCAGAGAAATACGTCTGGACATGTGAGACATCTCTGGGCGAATGAAGGGGTACGGCAGCTGCAGATGCAGCGCCATTCTCGGATTCATGCTCTTTATGGAGCAGGGTGTTATGCCGACCGTTGCATCTCTGGCAGCTGTGCGCACTGGTGCATCCGTGCAGCAGATGACCGCATGCGAAGCAGTTCAGACACAGCTTCTTCTGCTTTATGTAGGCCTCTCGCTGTTGAACAGACATTTGGAGGAAGCGAGGGCAGAGTCGGACTGGGTGGTTCTTCTTTGAACACAGATCGCATTTTTTGCTCTCAGTGGTGACGTGGGCTTCAAAGGAGTTCAGCCGTTTGGAAGGGGCGGGGTTCGCGGACCTCGAAGCAGGTGTTGGCGCGGCAGAACTGGACCTGTCAGTTTCTATAGCTTCGAGTGCTCGCGCACGCTCGCTGAGAAAACGACTCACTTCCTGCCAAGCTGGGATTTCTGACTTATTTGTCAGCGAATGCTCCCAGAGAGATCAAGTGTGTTCTGGCAATTTGGAAGTGCACAGGAACACAAGGATACAGTCCCAATTCTCCGTAGAGATTTGAGCATGCTCGATCGCAGTGACACATCTGCTCATGGTGCCAACTCTCTGAGAGCCGCGCCTGATTCCTTGGAGACCTTGGTTAGGCTGAAAAGGATTTTAAGCTGGCTGTTGACTAGCAGCCGCTTATTCTCGAACCGGTCGCACAAGGCGCCCCAAGCCGATGCAAAGCCGTCGTTAGTGAGAGGACACTCTGCGACTATAGCATTTGCATCGCCTGCGGTTTTGGAGTTAAGGTGGAAAAGTTTTTCCACCGCAGTCAGCCGGGGATTGTTAATGTATATGGCTGTGAAGAGGTCGCGAAACGTTGGCCAGCGCAAGTAATCGCCGTGGAACACTTCTGTGTCGATGGGAGGAAGGCGACAGCCGCTCGAAGAAACAATAGCGGACACAGAAGCGGGCGGTGCACTCGGTGCGGACACGGCGGCAATTTGCCTGCTCAATTGGGCGGCACTCCGCTCATAGACTGTATAGCAGTGGTCGAATTTGGCTTCCATGGCCTCAACTTCTCCACTGGCTGCCCCCTGACTAAGCGCTTTGGAACACGTTTCGTATTGCAGCTCGGCCTTCTCCCACAGGACCTTGACTCCATCCCGTCGGATCTCTAATGCCTGGAGCTGATCTGCAGGGGTCGAACCAGTCTCTCCGGAATGGTCGATGCGGGCTTCAAATTTAATGAGCCTGTCCGCAGCAGAAATGAACTCGGACAGCGACATTTTAGTCAACGGAATGGTGGACTTTGGAGCGGATCGAGTTACCACCGGACTACGCTTGAGTGTGCTGGAAGTCTGCTGTTTCCCGGACGGAATGGGAGATGCAGAGGAACTGCGCTTGATAAAACGCGAAGGAGGTGCACTCAGTTGCGATCGGCTAGAACGATCCGACATGGAGACTAACTAGAAGTTAGCTGTCGAAAAGGTTTGCGTTAGGGACAGACGATTACTCGGAGAGTGAGTAAAGAAGTTGACGAAATGGCAGGATTTGTCAACCGAACAGGGCACAAATACAGATAAACCGCGTTTCGGAAGCGAAGAGAAGCAATAAGATAAAATAAGTAAAAACAATAATACAGAATAAAAACAAGTAAGAAAACTCTAGTCGGAGGTGCCCGACTAGGAGATCCCCTGAGCCCCGTCTGTTTTGCATTGTTTAATACACTATATAGCTTGCATATAACATTAAATTTTCGAAAATTAAATTATAATTTTGAAATTTTATTCAACTAGAATGTATGTTAATCAAAAATAAATAAATGAAAATGAAAACAGAATTCAAACAAAGATTTGGTTGAAGAATATGCTAGAACGAATGGCCTTGAATGTATTTGTGCACATGCTTGTAGACGCGTTTGCACGTTTCAATGTATGTGTATGTGTATGTGTATATGTTTTTTGCCGCGCGTCGCTGCTTGCCACGTGCGAGTGATAATTGGCCAAACATTTTGTTTAATAAATCGGGACTGACTTAACGGAATTTGATGAAACTTTTGGCAAATGATTCTATTGAATTTTTTACATTTTATAAAATTGTTAATTTATTCACATGGTTATATTTGGAACAGACTCTCAATGGGTCGAGTAAGGCGAAGGGGGGAGGGGGGTAATTAGTAAAAAGAGCCGGTATCCAAAAAATAAAAAAATAGAAATTGCATAAAATTCACATGAATCTATATGCAAAATTTCTAGCTCTAAAGGTGTGGGAGATAGAATTTTATTACCTGTTTTCGATAAGGTTTAAAATCGATAACAAAACAACAAAAATAGATATCGTTTTTTGGTAACAAACTTGACCTGCGCGTGCTATCCACGGACCCAACAAAAAAAAATTCAAGTCTCTAGCTTTTCTAGATGCTTCAATCGACGCGTTCAAACATACGGACGGACGGACGGACGGACAGACGGACAGACAGACAGACGGACAGGGCTAAATCGACTCAGCTCGTCGCCCTGATCAAGAATATATATACTTTGTGGGGTCTGACACGTCTCCTTCTGCCTGTTACATACATTTAACAAAACCATTATACCCTGATTTCCCATTTTCAATGGGCTCAGGGTATAATAAATAAACTGAAAATGAAAATAACTCAAATATATATGTATACAATTTAAAATTAAAAATTTAAAAAAAAGAAAATGATAGACGAAAAATATTGATGTAATATATATTTATATTTATTTATTTTTTTTTTTTATTTAAAAAAAAGAAGTAAAAAAAAACTGTTTATTATTTTTTATTATTTTTATTTGTTCTCAAAGTGTACCTGCTGGAGCAATGACGTCACACAAAAAACGTTCCACCCCTGAACTCAGTATCGGATGGATTATCGATAGTTGTGTGACGTGCAAGCACGATCGCTAACGCTTGGAACCAAAAAAAACGAGCTTACTGAATTTTCTGTGCTTAATTGTGTTATTGTGTTCTTATATGTTCGCAAAATATTTGTGGAAGTGTTGATATGTGCTGTGCACAAGCTTGACAACTGCTTGTGTATTAATTGTGTTGTTGTTGGCTGCGTATGTGCATACGTACATACGGGCAGCCGATAGCACAAACAGCTGACACAATTAGCACATAAATCAACACAACGCTCAAACGAACTTAACGCTTTGAGGAAGCGAAGGAAGCTTGCAGAAAACGAATTTAAAAACTGAAGTTAAATATGTAAATAAAACACAGAGGATATTGTCGTTTTATTTATTAACTTTAGTTGTAGAATGGCATATGTACATATGTACATAAGTATGGATATACGTGTGTGTGTTTGTGTATAGGTCGCCCTGCGGTGTATATGTACGTATAGAAACTGTAACGTCGGACCAGGAGTAGGAGTGATAATATAGGTGCTATAAATCACACACAAACATAAAGACTTATGGAGAAAGCTATATGTATGCCGATATGGTCAGAGTTACAGACAAACATAAAAACGTAAACATATGTATGTTCGTGCAAGTGACAAGTGCGCAACCGTAACAGCTGTGGCTCTGCAATAGCGTGAACAGCTGAGAGCAAGTTTGCCTATGCACGGAATAGTTGCATATATATGTATATATATATATATATATATCCCGGTCAGCTTGCATGCGCATATATATATATATATATATATATATATATATATATATATATATATATATATATATCCCGGTCAGCTTGCATGCGCATATATATATATATATATATATATATATATATATATATATATATTTATATATGTATATGCGCATGCAAGCTGACCGGGAGTCGGTTAGTTGCGCTTTATTGTCGGACTGCGGTTCGGACTGATATATAGGAGTTATATACCAAGTACATACATATATATTTGTGGAGAAATATATATGTATTTGACGGACGCGAGGTTAGTGACCTACATATGCACACACACACACTAAGAAGTGACTGCTGGTGCAAATAGAAATTTAGCACAGCTGAATACGCTCCTATATCTATAAGAATATATAGATATAGAAACGTTTGCACTATGAGCATATATAGACTTAGAGTATGGCGGATTAGGTGCCACTATATATGTTCGCTCTGTGCACGGAAATGGGGGAAAAAGAAAAGTTTTACTTACCTCGTTGCCTGTGAATCGCTGGGGTTAAAGGTGTTGATATCCGTTGGATATATATCCGGTTCGATGGACCAATGTGTGTAGGGGGGCGTCGCAAATAAGTAGAAAAACTTTTCTTGTGGGTTGTTTGGAATTACTTTCGCTTTTATTTTAACTTGAAAATTGCACAGTCACTGTGCGTACACGGTGAAAGGAAAAAAGATCAGAATAGAAGTGTAAAAAAAAAAAGGAAGAGAGGAGGAAAGTAACACAGAAAAACTCCAGAGAACCAGCAGGAGAGCTGGAGTTGGAGCTTACGCTATTAACAGAGCTGTTAATAGCATAGCATGGGGATGTGGAGGGAGGAGCAGTTCTGTTTAATGGAATCTGACATAAACAGTATACATTAAAATTAAAAATTATACTGCTTATTATTATGTTGTTCGCCTTATTTTAGATTTATGTATTTTTTGTGGGTGTGTAGTGATAATTGTGTTACCATTATCTTGTAAAACTTTATGTTTGGAGAATCTTGGTGTTAGCTTATTTCTACGATTTTCTTTTCTAAATATGGTATCATTATTGGATACAAGTGTTGCAGGTTTTCTAGCAACATTAAGTTTATACAAATTGTGTTTGGTATTTGTATGTAACATTTCTTTTATCTCTTGGTATAATTTTGATCGGAAGAAATTTAATTTTTGTAAATATTCGTGATTATTGTCGTATTTAATAGTTTGTTCAAAAATATGAGTGCGTCCAGTGAAAAGTTCGAAAGTGTGAGTTTTGTAGATGAATGTATAGCGTTATTGTGGGTCAGAAGTGTTTCAGAAAGAGTTTCTTCGTCTTTATTTGTCTGCTTGTATTTTTTTTTAGTTCGGTGATTATTCTATAAATTATGTTACATGACATTGGATGTCATATTGATTGCAAAAGTCTTTAAATATACTGCCGGAAAACTCTGCACCTTGGCATAGATTAGTTTTTTAGGTATTCCAAAAAGACTAAAAAAATGTTTCATGGAAGTAACGACGTTTATGCAGGTCCTGTTGGGTATAGGGTAGGCACATGCGAATTTTGAAAACTTATCTATTAGTGTAAGGCTATAGTTTTTGTTTATCGTGTATATATCTATATGAATTATTTCCATTGGTTTGCAAGGAGTTTGTGGTACTTGAAAAGGTGGTTTTTGTGGCTGTCTATCATATTTAAGTGTGAGGCAAATTTCACAACTCTTTATTATCTGTGCTATTTTACTTTTCATATATGGAAAGTAAACTTTTCTTTTAAGATGCATTAGTGTTTCATCAATACCCCGGTGATTGTTATTATTGTGATAATCATTGACAATTTTTTCTTGGTCAGTAGTATTAGTAATATCATTTAGGAAAGTTGTACACCTAAGCAATTTGAAAAGTTTATTGTGAGAAAACTGGGGCACTCCAAGGTGAATAGCTGGTTGTAATTATATTTTGCTTTAGCATTAACTCTATTTGGTTTTTTACTTCCTCTTTTAAGGCGAAAGGATAGCGATAGGATTTGACAAAGATTGGCGTATTATCAGTTGTGTGTATATAGTGTTTAATGTCATTGGTGAACGTTATCTTTTGACTATCGTCATAGAAAATGTCTATGTATTTACTACAAAGTTGTGTTAGCGCGATTTTCTCTTCGGAGTTAAGGTGGTCTGTTCTTAATGTGGTGATTGGTTTGTGGATATGTTGAGGATTTTGATTATCTGAGGCTATATTGTATATTTCAATAAATTGATTTTGATTATAGGGGATGATTTTTAATGGCTGTTCCAAATATAGTGGCTGATCTTCGTGGGACTTCTTTATAATTAACATATTACTATATCCGTTAGCTGATTTGTATAGTCCTTCTGATATATTTATGTGTTTGTTATAAATTGTCTCTTGACTGTAAAAATCACCTTGCTTCAACTGGACTGGAAGATTTATTAAGACTTTTGATAGAGCGGGTATAACATGTACTTCGGTTACTGGATTGTCTTGTATACAAATTTTTAAACATGATTTTGGAGTTTCAAGACAAAAATAGGCTAGATTAATATTGGCTTTTAATTTTCTTAGAATATCCATTCCAAACAGGCCTTTAAACTGTGGATGAAAGTCGAAAAGAAGAAACTCCAAAATCATTTCTTCTTTCAACTCTGTAAGCGATTGAATAATGGTTTTTTCTCTAATGACATGTTGATTTAGGACAGTCTGGATAGTTACGAGATTATTGAGAGTTTTGCGATCGGCATTGGAAACTATAGTTGGGCTTATAAATGAATTTGTGGAACCTGGAACTAATCCATAGTGTTGAGCCATGTGTTCTTTTTGTTAAGTACCATGTTGAGTCTTGGAGGCAGTTTTGAAAAAATTTTCTGCGTCGCTGATATTGCAAAGTTCAGTTGATGATTGTTGTTCATTAATATTATGTAATTGATTGTTGGGGGTGATTGTTGAGTTGAAAGGATTTAGAGTTGAATTTCTATTATTATTGTAATAGTTAGGCTGAGTGATGGCTGCAGAATTTCTATATGAATTGCTTCTATTGTTATACTGTGGGTTATTGTTAGGATGATTTTTTATATTTTGGGGGCGTGAATATGGTGTTCTTTGTGCTCTAATTTTCTGAGTGTTATTTGGTTTTTGAGAATAGAAAGTCTTTTCTATACGGCAATATTCGTAGGCTTCGTTAATATCTTGCGGATTTTTTGATTTTACTAAAGTTTTAAGAGGTTCTCGCAAGTGGAATAAAAATGTATTCAAGCAAATTTCGTCATAGAGTTTAGCTTTGTCGGTCGAGTATTGATTTGCGTTTCGTAATCTGTCTGTTAATTGAGATCTTATTTTCAAAATACCATAAAAAAGTTGACCTAAAGATAAGTTATCACAAATGTTTTGCAAATCGTGAATAAGCATAGCTTCACTTTTTTTGTTACCATAATGTTGAATCAGATTAGCCTTAATGTCATTCCAGATGAGTCCAGTGTCGCACAGTTTTAACGCGTCATTAGCTCTTCCTATGACTTTATTCCTGATAGCTCTTAGTAGAAGGGAGCTGTACGGTGTCTGGTCGATTCCTTGCATAGATGTGATCACTTCTTCCACATTAACGATGAAGTCTTGCAGTTGATTAGGGGTTCCGTCAAAGGTAGGTACTTCCTTGATGAAAGCGAGGATGTCGGTTGGGGTTAAAGTTGTTGGAGTGTTATCCATGCTAATTGTTGAAGGTGTACCGTTTGAAGTCGATATAGTAGACGGAAGTGATACCGAGGCGTTGCCGGAGTCCATTGAGTTTTCGTTGGGAGGATAAACTGTGTTTTCGCTTATTTTTGTGATTTGTCTGGTAGATGTTTTTGGCCGAAGTGTATATCGCTTTGACATTTCTTAATAAAATGCTATTGCTTGTGGTATTGACACCAGTTTTACGAATGCTGCGTTGGTATAAAAGTTGTTGCGCCAGAATTCATCGGATCTAATTCACCGTAGGGGAAAACAACATAAGAATGAAAATGATATATACTATGAAAATTTGTGTATGTGTTTTACCAAAGCCGATCAGTTAAGTCATATAATTATCAACGTTTGATTTTATAGACTTTTCTGTTCACATGAGCGAATACAACTATTTATCACTGCACTATGAAATTATTTGTAAGCTGTATGTCTTTTCTGTTTGAGCTCTGTGTCGCAACTGATCTTGCAGTTTTGCGAGTTGCTCATTGAATAGTGTCTTTCACTACAAACCACATATTTTGTAGCGTAGTTGTGCGAATGTGTGGCGCCAGGCATATTTCGTTTCGTCGAAATGAGCGACGGTGGCGGCGTCGAAAGATAGATTAGTGGCGCCATATATTGTATGTTGCATAGATTTGTTATTGTCGACCGAAACTTCTTAAGTTTTGAGCGTTGTAATTCTGTCGCGTGTCGCGTGTCTAGTGGCGCCGGACATCAGAGCCTCTTTAGTGTTGAGAGTGACGACCGAAATTCAAGATTCCGTTAGGTCGGCGACGAAACGCAGAATTGTGGAGTTGCTGCTTTTTATTTATTTTTCATAGCGTGTCTTAAAATTTCATGTAGTTGTGAAATAATAGACGATTTTCTAGTTACGTATGTCTGCATATATGTACTACATGTACATATTCACTAATACATTACTATTTTGTTTAATCATGCTGTGGCAGTAGTGATTATCAGTGATTGATTCCACCCCACCACATCATGAGTTTGTGAATGAATGTTTGTTGTGTATGAAGTACGATGATCAGCGTTTGATTCCATATATCACACCACAAGATGTTCATATGCATACATATTTATATATATATTTTTAATGAATAATGTTGCGATAACAGTAATTATCAACGATTGATTCTGCCCAATCGCAACACATTTGTTATTTAAAATTAGGTACATATTTTTATATTTTTTTTTTTTTTTTTTTTTTTTTTTTTTTTTTTTTTGGTGTGGTAACGATTATCAGCGATTGATTCCGTTCCATTTAGCAATGCATCTTATACATAGTTACTCCACTTTAGTGAAGTTCACAAAAATAATGATACTTAGCATGATTATAAGTAGATCCATTCCTTAACCGGCTGCGCCAATTACCATCGGGAGCTAGATGGTGTATATGTGTAGGTGTCAAGATATTAATAAAACGTCCTCTCCATTCAAATGCCAAAACAGAAGTGAGTTCTTATTTCTAAGTTTTTGGTTTCTTTGTTTCGTATGTTCTTACAAAGAGTACAATGCTTATATGTGTAGGTAAATTATACATCGAGTATTTTATAATTGTGTGTGTGTTTGAGTGTTTCTGTGTGTGCTTATGTGTGTACAAAGAATTATTGAATGTGTTTGTGTGTGTTGTTGGGTTGGTAACTCGCGCACTCTGCCAACTGCGCAGTTGACGCAACGACTGCGCTTCGGCTGCAATGTGGGTATAACTATGGGAACCTAATTGTTTAATAACTTTTCTTAGCCATGGACTAACTGCATCAAACTTTCACGACGTATTCATGGCATTCATATGTGTGCATTTGCCAAAGCACAGGTCTCTAGTATTTGATGTGCGCTTTTTACAAATAAGGGGCTATTGGGGGCGAATGGGGCATGGCATCCAAAATCTAAAGATTACATAATCTCCGTATTAAGTCTCTAGCTCAAACGACGTACAAACTACGTCTTAAAAACGTATTTTCGATAAGCATTAAAATCGATAATATTACAACAAAAATAGTTATCGTTCATACGAAGCAAACTTGACCTGCGCGTGCTATACACGGACCCAACAAAAAATTAAGTCTCTAGCTTGCCTAAATGCTTCAATCGACGCGTTCAAACATACGGACGGACGGTCGGACGGACAGACGGACGGACGGACAGACGGACAGACAGACAGACGGACAGGGCTAAATCGACTCAGCTCGTCGCCCTGATCAAGAATATATATACTTTGTGGGGTCTGACACGCCTCCTTCTGCCTGTTACATACATTTAACAAAACCATTATACCCTGATTTCCCATTTTCAATGGGCTCAGGGTATAAAAAAACAAGTAAAAACGTTGCCTTAGGGCGGAACCTAATGCGTGATACTCGTTTCCTATAGGGGCATCTGGTATATTAAATTTAATAATATATCTCAAATTTTGCATTTATGTAGATTCATGTGAATTTTATGCAATTTCAATTTTTGCAAATTATTAGCATTTTTATAAAATGTAAAAAATTCTATAGAATCATATGCTGAAAGTTTATATTGTGTTTAAATTAACAGCAGCTTCTATAGTTTTGTATTTGTGAAAAGTCACCATTGTATTGAACTACAGTCGGATTTGCCAACAGGAAATGAAAAGCTTATGTGGCGCAGCAGATAGATGCAAAGCGCGTAAGCAAAAGGGGCCGAGTTCAAACACGACGGCGACGGCATGAAAATAGTTCTTTTCCCCTTAATAAATAGGAAGTGGCTTTGCTAGCTGAGATGGTGTACTTTAACGATACATATGTAGTAGATGTAGGTTAAAATCCAGCGGCATCGACTTTTGTTATTCTCTTTATTTTGTTTGTTTAACAATCTATTTAATTATATAATTATTTTTTATTGAAATACAAATCTCCTAGGCAGACGCTCCCGAATAGAGTTTTTATACTTATACTTATACATTAAGTATAACATAATGCAAGACTTTCGCAAGTATTTCGCACATGGGCAGATAAATGCATATACATATGCACATGTAAGCAAGCGAATGTAAGTGTAAGTAACGTGTACATCATCACAACAAATTCGATTCAATGATTGTGCGCTGCTGTTCGTGCCTACATACATAGAAACATACATACATGATGGGCGCCATTGTCAATTTTTGTGTGTGGAATAATTTTGTTCTGAATGACCAGTCTATATGAATTCGATCAAAAAAGCATGATGGTATGGTCACACACACAAAAAGAAAAATAATATAACTGACCTAGGCTATACGAAAAATGATAATTTAAGCAGATAAACTGCTTGCAGAACTTCAAAATTTAATCGAATTACTTAGATTTCGTACTATTATTTCTTTGAAATGCCGTTTGTCGTATTAGCAATTCTTATTAAGCTTATTTATATAGGTGGCACAGGCATATGAATTTTGCAGCTTGGCGTTACAAACTTTGTTGCCAATTTGCCACGGCCCCACTAGGCGTAGACATATCATATTTGGCAAATTCTTAGAAGGAGTTGAGGGTAACGTAACTGTAAAACTTGGATGCTTACGCTCCAAAAATGCGAAAGCTACAGGGTATTTTTCGACATACCACGCCCCCAAAGGGTCGTAATATTTATTTTTGGGTAATCGATAGGGAGGCCTCCAGTATCACAAACATCCATTTTATAAGCGTCTAGCTCTAAAACTTTAGGAGCTATAAGGTTTTGTGATTTGCCACGCCCCCTGAAGGCGTAGGTATGTCCGCCATATCTTTTTGATCTTAGGTTGCTTATCCGAGTATATATATATCAAATTTCGAGTTTCTAGCATCAATAGTGCTTAAAATATAGCTGAACTTGTAAAATCACTCTTTATCATCTATCAATCTTTATAGAATCGAAGCGTTAAGTTATGAGCCAAATTTCAGCATTCTAGCTTTAAAACTGTAGAAGATACAGTTTTCTCGATTTGCCTCGCCCCCAATGGGCGTAGATATATCCGCCATATCTTTCTGAACTTGGGTGTTCATTGCAAGTATACATTCCAAATTTCAACTCTCTAGCTCTTCAGCTAATATGATTTGTTGACTATGAGGGCAGGCATTTTCCGATTTGCCACGCCCCTAGTGGGCGGGTCGGGAATCTTGACACATTATAATTCGAGGATATACACGAGTATATGTTCCAAATTTCAAGTCTCTAGCTTCAATAGCGTAGAAAAAAATTGTATTCATACGGACAGACGGACAGGCGGCCAGACGGATAGACGGACAGACGGCCAGACGACCAATATACTCTTTTTCCCTTTGGGAAACGAGTATAAAACTTAAAAAAGTTATGTCGTCGTCGCTGAGTTTCGAACTCGGAACATTTTGTTTGCGCGCTTCGCGTCTATCCACTACGCCACACCAGTACTGCATTTCCTGTTGGCAAAACCCTAAAAATAAAACAAGTAAGAACGTTGCATGAGGGCGAACCTAATGCGTGATACTAGTTTGCCATAGGAGCATCTGGTATATTCAATTTAATAATATATCTCAAATTTTGCATTTATGTAGATTCATGTAAATTTTATGCAATCTAAATTTTTGTTACATTTTGGATACCGGCCTTTTTAACTACTTACCTACGCCCTCATATACTGTCAATTGAAGGTCTGTTGCAAATATAACTATGTGAATGAGTTAGCATTTTTATAAAATGTATGCTATATATATGCCGAAAGTTTCATCAAGTTCCGTTAAGTCAGTCGCAATCTATTAAACAAAACGTTTGGCCAATTATGACACGCACGCGTTAAGCAGCGACAACAAAATATATTTACATTTACACATATGTACATACATTGAAACGTGCAAGCGCGTTTGCTTATGTATGGTCACAAATAAATTCAGCGCCATTCATTCTAGAATATTCTTCAACCAAAATTGTTATTGAGTTGTGTTTGCATTTTCAGCCGTTTCTTTAGTTTTGTATTTGTCAAATATCGCCCTTTATACGCATACATTCAAACCGACCACCGTTTTTGTATATACACATATAAATACATACGTTCATATGCGCGGATTTCAGCATTTTCTAAGCATTACAATTGCGATTGATTTATGTTTATATTGTGTTTGCATTACCAGCAGCTTCTATAGTTTTGTATTTGTCAAAAGTCGCCCTTATAGGGAAGTAGTTTCGGATTTGCCAACAGGCAATGCAAAACTGATGTGACGCAGCAGGTAGATGAAAAGCGTGTAAGCAAAAGGGTCCGCGTTTGAGACGGCGGCGACGACATGAAAATAGTTGCGCAGCTGTTCGTGCTTACATACATACATACATACATGATGGGTCCTATCGTCAATTTTTTTGTGTGGAATAATTTTGTTCAGACTAAGTCGATATTTGTGTAATCGATATTTGATATTTACATTTTTTGTCATGGTCAGACACACAAAAAGAAAATAACATATCTAACCTAGGCTATACGAAAAATGATAATTTTAGCAGATAAATTATTTGCAGAACTTCAACATTAAATCGAATTACATATATTTCTCAGAAATGCCGTTTGTCTTCTTAGCAATTCTTATTAAGCTTATTTATATAGGTGGTACAGGCATATGAATTTTGTAGCTGGGCGTTACAAATTTTGCTGTCAATTTGCCACGCCCCCAGTAGGCGTAGACATATCATATTTGGAAAGTTCCTAGGTGTCGAGGGTAATGTAACTGTACAGTTGGTTGCTTACACTCAAAAAATGTAAAAGTTACAGGGAATTTTTTCGATATACCGAGTCCCCAGAGGAGCGTAAGATTTATTTTTGGGGAATCAATAGAGGAGGCTCTAAAACTGTAGGAGCTATAAGCTTTTTGCGATTTGCCACGCCCCCTGAAGGCGTAGGTATGTCCGCCATATCTTTTTGATCTTCGGTTACTTATCCGAGTATCCATTTGGACGCTCAGCGAGGTGCAGGGCAAGAGGATTTGCTTCCGCAACGTCGTCTTGCCGTTGCTGCCTCGCATGATCTTTGGCCTGTTCTACAACACACCCATTATTCAGGGCTGCTCCAACAGCGGACTTTTCCGCGCCTTCTCCGAGTTCATTTTGCATCGACTGCAGATACCCTACAAGCCGCCAGCGAGGAAGCTGCGCATCACATATCTATCTCGTCGCACAAAGTACAGGCAGGTGCTCAACGAGCAGGAACTACTCGACCGCTTGGAAGCCAATGAGGATTACGAAGTGCAGCGCGTCTCCTACGAACGCTTCTCCTTTGTTGACCAACTGGAGATTACAAGAAATTCAGACATGCTGATTGGCATGCATGGCGCTGGGCTGACGCACTTGCTCTTCCTGCCTAACTGGGCCTGCCTGTTCGAGCTGTACAACTGCGAGGATCCCAACTGTTATAAGGACTTGGCACGCTTGCGTGGCGTGCACTATGTCACCTGGGAGCATCGCGATTTGGTTTATCCACAGGATGAGGGTCACCATCCAGAAGGCGGCGCTCATGCCAAATTCACCAATTAACGCTTTGATGCAGATGAGTTTGAGCGCCTGGTGGCTCAAGCGGCCACGGAGGTGCGTGCGCATAAGGATTTTCAGCAGGCAACCTCAGCACTACCAGCACTAGCACAGCATGATGAGCTTTAGTTTAACCTTAACGCTTTGTGATTTGTTTGACCAATGCATTTATTTGTTTTTAAAGTAAACCGACTATCGATATGACAATTTTAAAAATCGATACAATTTATATTGTGGCGGCAGGCATTGTGTGGCAGCACAGTGGCAACGTCAAACATTTTTTTATCATATCTGCGGTAAGTGCGATTGATAGGCATAGTATATAATGTATAGTTAAAACGAAATTAAGCAAGATCAATATAATTGCCATAAAATAAACTGGTTGGAAAATATATCAAATTTCAAGTCTCTAGCATTTCCCATTTTCAATGGGCTCAGGGTATGAAATGAAGAAAAACAAACATCACCACACCTGGATTCGAACCTGCATCTATTTACTACATATGTAAAGTTAGAGCGCATCATCTCAACTAGCACAACCATATCATGTTTATAAATTTAAAAAAAAATTTAAAAAGTTACGCTGTTGTCAGTGAGTTTCGAACTCGGGACCTTTCGTTTACGCGCTTTGCGTCTACCCACTACGCAACACCAGAATTGCGTTGATTGTTGGCAAAACCCAAAGTAGTACTACAAGGGCGATATTTGAGAAATGCATAACTAAAGAAGCAGATCAATCGCAATTGTGATTCTTAGAATATGATGAAATGCGCGCATATGAACGTATGAGTATGTGTACATACAAAAACGGTGGTCTGTTTGAATGAATGCATGTAAAGGGCGATATATGAGAAATACACAACTACAGAAGCGGCTGAAAATGCAAACACAATTCAAACACAGATTCGGTTGAAGAATATGCTAGAATGAATGGCGTTGAATGTATTGGTGCACATGCATAGCAGAGGCGCTTGCACGTTTCAATGTATGTGTATGTATATATGTTTTTTGCTGCGCGTCGCTGCTTGCCACGTGCTGTGATAATTGGCTAAACGTTTTGTGTGTATTATGTATGTAGGCACGAACAGCAGCGCACAATCATTGAATCGAATTTGTTGTGATGATGTACACGTTACTTACACTTACATTCGCTTGCTTACATGTGCATATGTATATGCATTTATCTGCCCATGTGCGAAACGCTTGCGAAACTCTTACATTATGTTATACTTAATGTATAAGTATAATGTATAAGTAAGAAAGCTCTAGTCGGGGGTGTCTGACTAGGAGATTTGTATGGCAATCAAAAATAATTATATAATTAAATAGATAGTTAAAACAAACAAAATAAAGAGAAAAACAAAAGTCGCTGCCGCTGGATTTGAACCTACATCTACTACATATGTATCGTTAAAGCACACTATCTCAACTAACAAAGCCATTTCCTATTTATTAAGGGGAATAAAAACTATTGGCAAACCCTTTTGCTTACGCGCTTTGCATCTACCTGCTGCGCCACATCAGTTTTGCATTGCCTGTTGGCAAGTCCGACTATAGTTCACTATAAGGGCGACTTTTGACAAATACAAAACTATAGAAGCTGCTGTTAATGCAAACACAATATAAACACATTGTGATTCTTAGAAATTGCTGAAATGCGCGCATATGAATGTATGTGTATGGGTACATACAAAGACGTTGGTCTGTTTGCATTTATACGTGTAAAGGGCGATATTTGACAAATACAAATCTAAAGAAGCGGCTGAAAATACAAACACAACTCAATAACAATTTTGGTTAAAGAATATGCTAGAATAAATGACGTTGAATTTATTTGTGCCCATGTGTTGCAAACGCGCTTGCACGTTTCAATGTATGTGTAAATGTAAATGTATTTTGCTGTCGCTGCTTAACACGTACGTGTGATAATTGGCCAAACGTTTTATTTAATAGATTGGGACTGACTTAACGAAACTTAATGAAACTTTCAGCATATGATTCTATTGAATTTTTAACATTTTATAAAAATGCTAATAATTTGCAAAAATTTAAATTTCATAAAATTCACATGAATCTACATAAATGAAAAATTGGAGATAAAAAAATTCAAGTCTCTAGGTCGACTACGTTCTGAAATCGACGCGTTCGAACATACAGACAGACGGACGGAGGGACATACAGACGGACAGGGCTGATGTGTATTTTTCTTGCGTGTGCTTCACTTTACTTCTAATAAAATTAAGATTTTGAATTCTATATGCTGTTTGTCCAGAGTAGAATGTTTCTGGAAGATTGGCTGCGCCAGTTATGATGTCGAGTTCCTGAAGGAGGGGGGCACCCTTAAATAAATCCAGTAGACGGGTTTTTAGGCTTGTTATTATTTATTATTAGTCAGATAGTTGAACTTGTCGCTTGATTGTCAAAAATCGAACTGACTGCAAAGCTCTTATTTGCTCTTCTTATAGCTGCCTCTGTAGTTTCGCTGTCTGCGTCGCTGCTTTCAGAATACCTAGAGCCCTTCATGTCCAAGTTCTTTTTAGTTTCGTAGTCTGTGTCGCCGTTGCCAGAACTCCGAGAATTGTGTCTGTTCCAATTCTCGGGCGATGGACCGTTGGTGTCTTAAGTCGACGCTGCAACATAGTTGTGAAATTGCCTACAAGGCAAGACGCGTCGGCTTTGCGGGGGGAACGTCGAAGGATGACTAGACGTTAACTTGGGAATTTTTCATGTCGATGGGCAGGCAAAGTCCACGACAGTGAATGTGAAAGCCCTTGAGAAGGTTGTTCGATGCGATGAATGAAGCGGACCAATAACTGGGAGATCGGGCTCCCTTAATGCTAAAGAATCCATCAGCACCTAATGGTATCCAACGCAGAACCACTTAAGCAGGATCGAAGATGCTGAAACTTCTCAATAGGACTGAGATCCGGATCACTATCTATGATTGTCTTGAACATAGAGTAGAAGTTTTCCCACTCAGTGTATACTCCACTATATTTTGGCAGCTCCTGCTGCGGCAAACGTGATCGATTAGCCATAACGAGTGTGGGATGAGCATTTTGAACCACTTGTATTAAGCTTCGATGAAAGTTGTTGGATCCGACCAACTAGATAGATCACTAGATATGGACTCAAAGTTAGATTCCTCTGTGGTAGTATGGACTGAATCAAAATTTGACTCCAACTTGGTTAACGAATCTAAAAGCACACGTAAATCACACGAATCCATGTGGCTTAATATTCCATAACGGAATATAGCCTTTCAAGGCTATCGAAAACCGCGTTTGTTTCGAGTTTAAGAAAACTCTAGTCGGAGGTACCCGACTAGGAGATACCCTGAGCCCTGTCCGATTTGCGTTTTTAGTACTATGGAGCGTACTTATAAGCTTGCATATAACATAAAATTTTGCAATATTAAATTATATTTTTGAAATTTTATTCAACTAGAATGTATGTAAATCAAAAATAAATAAATAATTAAATAAATAAACAAATTAATAAAAAAAACAAGTAAGAGTGCTCTAGTCGAGCCTGCTCGACTAGGAGATACCCTGAGCCCAGTGAAGAATATCAAATCATTCTACGCTCTTTTTAAGCATTCATCAAAACAACATATACACACACACACATATGCACGCACGCATAGGCGCGCACTCTGCCAACTGCGCAGTTGAAAAAAAAGAAGAATAACAAACATCACCGCACCTGGACTCGAACCTGCTTTTATTTACTACATATGTAACTTTAAAGCGCATCATCTTCACTAGCACACTTCATGTTTATAAATTAAAAAAAAAAAAAACAAGTAAGAACGTTGCCTTAGGGCGAAACCTAATGCGTGATACTCGTTTCTCTGGTATATTAAATTTAATAATATATCTCAAATTTTGCATTTATGTAGATTCATGTGAATTTTATGCAATTTCAATTTTTGCAAATAAAACCATGTGAATGAATTAGCATTTTCATAAAATGTAAAAAATTCTATAGAATCATATGCTGAAAGTTTCATCAAGTTCTGTTAAGTCAGTCCCAATCTATTAAGCAAAACGTTTGGCCAATTATGACACGCACGCGTTAAGCAGCGACAGCAAAATATATTTATATTGTTGTGTCGTTTGCCGCATTTTATGCATGTCCAATCCTTATTGCAACTTTAATGCAATGGGTGTCTAGGCATTTAAAGCATAGAAAGTTTTAAATAACAAATTCCTTGCGCTTTGTAAGTATCTCAGCTTTAAATATTTGACACCTGGCTATTTCGTGGCCATTCAGTTTGCAAAAACGGCATACTTCGTAGCGCGTTTCTATAGACGTCTGGATGGCTCTTTTTTGCACTGAGTCTACTGAATTGTATAGTTGATCAATAAACTCGAGTACATTATTCAATGTGCATTTCTCTGGCTCTCTTTACATGTTGCTCGTAAAGTTGTAGCAGTTCACTCGAGAATCTTCATAGCAATTTTTTCCAATTTTGCCTTCTTGTTTGACGATGTGAATGCACTCATTTGCTGTGTATAAGAAATGGCGGATCCTGCCTTCATCATCGTTCTTCAGCAGTTCCATGTCCACCAGTTGCTGTGAATCATGTTGGAGAATTTCTCGAAGAACGCTTTGGAGCTTGGAACTTCTATGTTCCGCAAGTCACTTATTTTTCTGTTTAGTTTATCTAACAGCCTGTCGAGGATGTATTTCAGTTCTTCTTTATCGTCGCTGTCGTAGGCAGATTTTCCATATCTTGCCTGTAAGTCCACGAACGGTGTTTGGATTTTGTTCAATAGGAAGTTTAATTTATCTTATATTCAAAGATTTCTTCTTGCTTGCTTGACTCTAGGTTGGCATACACTTCTTTGATGTACTGATTTACCTTTCTTTTAGAGCTTTTTAATCCACAAGATTTACCAGGTCATCCTTTGGGCTCACCCTTCTGTGTGACAATAATCATTCCTGTTCAAAATATTCTTCCCTGAATTTGTCGTATTTGTCATTTGTCGACACATGTGGGCTTTATATATATATCGCATGCTAGTCGTTGAGTGCGTAGATGACATGTTTCCATATTTATATATATTTTTATGTTCATGAATGAACAAAAATAATAAAAATAACAACAAGTAAAAACGTTGCATTCCGACGTAACCGTATGCGATACTCTTTTCCCATAGGGGCTTCTGGTATATTAAATTTAATAATATATTTTGCATTTATGTAGATTCATGTGAATTTGATGCAATTTCAATTTTTTTTTATATTTTGGCCCATTTTACTGATTACCTACCCCCCACCCCCCTCATACACAGGCAATTAAAGTTCTGTTGCAAATATAATCATGTCAATGAGTTAACATTTTTATAAAATGTAAAAGATTCAATATATCAAGTTCCGTTAAGTCAGTCAGTTTGGCCAATTATCACACACACGTGGCAAAGCGTCGCACAGCAAAAAACATTTACATTAACACATACAGTGAATAGTACACGCGCATGTGCTAAATTCAAGGCCATTCATTCTTTAACCAAAATTGTTATTGAGTTGTGTTGTGTTTGCATTTTCAGCCTCTTCTTTAGTTTTGTATTTGTCAAATATCGCTATTTACACGCATCCATTCAAACAGACCACCGTTTTTATATGTACACATACAAAACGTTCATATGCGCAAGTTACCAACACAACAATGTTGCCACCATTTCCAGGAACGAAACCCAGTACAGAAGAGCTTGTAGCGACTCTGTGCTGATAATTCCATTGTTTGTAAAAGACACACACACATATGTATACAAACAACCAAAAAGAATTATCAATAAATCTCAATTCGATTATTGCCTTTGACTTGAGCAGACGTTTTTCTATACACATCCATCTAGCTCCCGATGGTAATTGGCGCTACCGGTTCAGGAATGGATTTACTTACTACCACTTAAGAATAATTTTTAGTTTGTATCGTAATCAAAGTGGTAACAGTAAAAATTATCTGTCTATAATATATACATGTCTCTAAATGGAACGGAATAAATCGTTGATAATCATTCCCACGACACAACACAGACACAGAAACCGAATAAAAAACAAGTAAGAACGTTGCCTTAGGGCGAGACCTAAGGCGTGATACTCGTTTCCCACAGGGGCATCTGGTATTTTACATTCAAATTTATCTCAAATTTTGCATTTATGTAGATTCATGTGAATTTTATGCAATTTCAATTTTTGCAAATATAATAATATATGAATAAGCATTTTTATAAAATGTAAAAAATTCAATAGAATCATATGCTGAAAGTTTCATCAAGTTCCGTTAAGTCAGTCGCAATCTATTAAACAAAACGTTTGGCCAATTATGACACGCACGCGTTAAGCAGCGACAGCAAAATATATTTACATTTACACATATGTACATACATTGAAACGTGCAAGCGCGTTTGCTTATGTATGGTCACAAATAAATTCAGCGCCATTCATTCTAGCATATTCTTCAACCAAAATTGTTATTGAGTTGTGTTTGCATTTTCAGCCGTTTCTTTAGTTTTGTATTTGTCAAATATCGCCGTTTATACGCATACATTCAACCGACCACCGTTTTTGTATGTACACATATAAATACATACGTTCATATGCGCGCATTTCAGCATTATCTAAGAATCACAATTGCGATTGATTTATGTTTATATTGTGTTTGCATTAACAGCAGCTTTAATAGTTTTGTATTTGTCAATAGTCGCCCTTGTAGTGAAGTAGTTTCGGATTTGCCAACAGGCAATGCAAAACTGATGTGGCGCAGCAGGTAGATGAAAAGCGTGTAAGCAAAAGGGTCCGCGTTTGAGACGGCGGCGACGACATGAAAATAGTTGCGCAGCTGTTCGTGCTTACATACATACATACATACATGATGGGTCCTATCGTCAATTTTTTTGTGTGGAATAATTTTGTTCAGACTAAGTCGATATTTGTGTAATCGATATTTGATATTTACATTTTTGTCATGGTCATACACACAAAAAGAAAACAAGTAAGAACGTTGCCTTAGGTCGAGACCTAAGGCGTGATACTCGTTTCCAACGGGGGAATCTGATATTTTAAATTTAATAATTTATCTCAAATTTTGCATTTATGTAGATTCATGTGAATTTTATGCGATATCAATTTTTGCAAATATAACTATGTGAATGAATTAGCATTTTTATAAAATGTAAAAAATTCAATAGAATCATATGCTGAAAGTTTCATCAAGTTCCGTTAAGTCAGTCGCAATCTATTAAACAAAACGTTTGGCCAATTATGACACGCACGCGTTAAGAAGCGACAGCAAAATATATTTACATTTACACATATGTACATACATTGAAACATGCAAGAGCATTTGCTTATGCATGGTCACAAATAAATTCAGCGCCATTCATTCTAGCATATTCTTCAACCAAAATTGTTATTGAGTTGTGCTTGCATTTTCAGCCGCTTCTTTAGTTTTGTATTTGTCAAATATCGCCGTTTATACGCATACATTCAACCGACCACCGTTTTTGTATATACACATATAAATACATACGTTCATATGCGCGCAAGAATCACAATTGCGATTGATTTATGTTTATATTGTCTTTGCATTAACAGCAGCTTTTATAGTTTTGTATTTGTCAATAGTCGCCCTTGTAGTGAAGTAGTTTCGGATTTGCCAACAGGCAATGCAAAACTGATGTGGCGCAGCAGGTAGATGAAAAGCGTGTAAGCAAAAGGGTCCGCGTTCGAGACGCGGCGGCGACGGCATGAAAATAGTTGCGCAGCTGTTCGTGCATATTCAATCAATTCTTATTAAGCATGTTTATATAGGTGGCACAAGCATATGAATTTTGCAGCTGGGCGTTACAAATTTTGTTGCCAATTTTCCACGCCCCCAGTAGGCGTAGACATATCATATCTGGCAAGTTCCTAGAAGGAGTCTAGGGTAACGTAACTGTAAAGTTTGGATGCTTACACTCCAAAAATGTGAAAATTACAGGGTATTTTTTCGATATACCACGCCCCCAAAGGGCGTAAGATTTATTTTTGGGGAATCAATAGAGGAGGCCTCCAGTAATACAAACATCCAATTTTGAAGCGTCTAGCTCTAAAAACTATTGGAGCTATAAGCTTTTTGCGATTTGCCACGCCCCCTGACGGCGTAGGTATGTCCGCCATATCTTTTTGATCTTGGGTTGCTTATCCGAGTATATATATCAAATTTCAAGTCTCTAGCATCAATAGTGCTCAAAATATAGCTGAATTTGTAAAATCACTCTATATTCAGATCCGATTTGCCACGCCCCCAGTGGTCGTGGACGTAAAATTTTTTTTATCAATCTTTATAGAATCGAAGCGTTAAGATACATTCCAAATTTCAACTCTCCAGCTGTTCAACTAATATGATTTCTATGATTTCTATTAACTATGGGCGCAACCATTTTCCGATTTGCCACGCCCCTAGTGGACTTATCCGGAAAATCTTGACACTTTATAATTCGAGGGTATACACGAGTATATGTTCCAAATTTCAAGTCTCTAGCTTCAATAGTGTAGAAAAATATTGCATTCATACGGACAGACGGACAGACGGACGGACAGCAAGACGGACATTTCACAAAACCAATATACTCTTTTTCCCTTTGGAAAAAGAGTATAATAACATAACTGACCTAGGCTATAAGAAAAATGATAATTTTAGCAGATAAATTATTTGCAGAAATTCAACATTAAATCGAATTACATATATTTCTCAGAAATTCCGTTTGTCGTCTTAGCAATTCTTATTAAGCTTATTTATATAGGTGGCACAGGCATATGAATTTTGCAGCTGGGCGTTAAAAATTTTGTTGCCAATTTGCCACGCCCCCAGTAGGCGTAGACATATCATATCTGGCAAGTTCCTAGAAGGAGTCGAGGGTAATGTAACTGTAAAGTTTGGATGCTTATACTCCAAAAATGTGAAAGTTACAGGGTATTTTTTCGATATACCACGGCTCCAAAGGGACGTAAGATTTATTATTGGGGAATCAATAGAGGAGGCCCCCAATAACACAAAAATCCAATTTTGAAGACTCTAGCCCTAAAACTGTAGGAGCTATAATGTTTTGCGATTTGCCACGCTCCGCTAAAGGCGTAGGTATGTCCGCCATATCTTTTTGATCTTGAGTTGCTTATCCGAGTATATATATCAAATTTCAAGACTCTAGCATCAATAGTGCTCAAAATATAGTTGAATTTGTAAAATCCCTCTATATTTAGATCCGATTTGCCATGCCCCCAGTGGGCGTAGACATAAAATCTTTTTATGAATCTTTATAGAATCGAAGCGTTAAGATACGTGCCAAATTTCAGCATTCTAGATTTAAAACTGTAAAAGTTACAGTTTTCCCGATTTGAAACGCCCCCAATGGGCGTAGATATATCCGCCATATCTTTTTGAACTTGGGTGGTCACCGCAAGTATACATTCCAAATTTCAACTCTCCAGCTGTTCAACTAATATGATTTCTATGATTTCTATTAACTATGGGCGCAACCATTTTCCGATTTGCCACGCCCCTAGTGGGCGTATCCGGAAAATCTTGACACTTTATAATTCGAGGGTATACACGAGTATATGTTCCAAATTTCAAGTCTCTAGCTTCAATAGCGTAGAAAAATATTGCATTCATACGGACAGACGGACAGACGGACGGACAACAAGACGGACATTTCACAAAACCAATATACTCTTTTTCCCTTTGGGAAACGAGTATAATAACATAACTGACCTAGGATATATGAAAAATGATAATTCTAGCAGATAAATTATTTGCAGAACTTCAACATTCAAATCGAATTACATATATCTCAGAAATGCCGTCTGTCGTCTTAGCAATTCTTATTAAGCTTATTTATATAGGTGGCACAGGCAATATGAATTTTGCAGCTGGGCGTTACAAATTTTGTTGCCAATTTGTCACGCCTCAGTAGGCGTAGACATATCATATTTGCAAAGTTCCTAGAAGGAGTCGAGGGTAACGTAACTGTAAAGTTTGGATGCTTACACTCCAAAAATGTGAAAGTTACAGGGTATTTTTTTCGATATACCACGCCCCCAAAGGGGCGTAAGATTTATTTTTGGGGAATCAATAGAGGAGGCCCGCAGTTACACAAACATTCAATTTTGAATCGTCTAGCTCTAAAACTGTAGGAGCTATAAGCTTTTTGCGATTTGCCACGCCCCCTGAAGGCGTAGGTATATCTTTCCGCCATATCTTTTTGATCTTGGGTTGCTTATCCGAGTATATATATCAAATTTCAAGTCTCTAGCATCAATAGTGCTCAAAATATAGTTGAATTTGTAAAATCCCTCTATATTTAGATCCGATTTGCCATGCCCCCAGTGGGCGTAGACATAAAATCTTTTTATGAATCTTTATAGAATCGAAGCGTTAAGATACGTGCCAAATTTCAGCATTCTAGCATTAAAACTGTAGAAGTTACCGTTTTCCCGATTTGCCACGCCCCCAATGGGCGTAGATATATCCGCCATATCTTTTTGAACTTGGGTGGTCAACGCAAGTATACATTCCAAATTTAAACTCTCTAGCTCTTCAATTAATATGATTTCTTGACTATGGGCGCAAGCATTTTCCGATTTGCCACGCCCCTAGTGGGCGTAGAAAAATATTGCATTCATACGGACAGACGCACAGACGGCCAGACGGACAGACGGACGGACAGCAAGACGGACTTTTCACAAAACCAATATACTCTTTTTCCCTTTGGGAAACGAGTATAAAAAACCGGTATCCAAAAAATAAACAAGTAAGAAAACTCTAGTCGGAGGTGCCGGACTAGGAGATCCCCTGAGCCCCGTCCGATTTGCATTGTTTAATACGCTATATAGCTTGCATATAACATTAAATTTTCCAAAAATAAATTATAATTTTGAAATTTTACTCAACTAGAATGTATGTAAATCAAAAATAAATAAATAATTAAATAAATAAACAAAACAAGTAAGAAAACTCTAGTCGGAGGTGCCCGACTAGGAGATCCCCTGAGCCCCGTCCGATTTGCATTGTTTAATACGCTATATAGCTTGCATATAATATTAAATTTTCCAAAATTAAATTATAATTTTGAAACTTTATTCAACTAGAATTTATGTAAATAAAAAATAAATAAATAATTAAATAAATAAACAAATTATAAAAAAAAAGATAAACAAACATCACCGCACCTGGACTCGAACCTGCATCTATTTACTACATATGTAACGTTAAAGCGCGTCATCTCAACTAGCACGACCACCTCATGTTTACAGATTTAAAAAAAAAAAAAAAAAAAAGTTACGCTGTCGTCACCGAGTTTCGAACTCGGGACCTTTCGTTTACGCGCTTTGCGTCTATCGACTACGCCACACCAGTATTGGGTTGGGTGTTGGCAAACCGCAAAGTAGTACTACAAGGGCGATATGTGACAAATACAAAACTAAAGAAGCTAAAGAAGTAGATCAATCGCAATTGTGATTCTTAGAATATGCTGAAATGCATACATAAAAAAACGGTGGTCTGTTTGAATGTATGCGTGTAAAGGGCGATATATGACAAATACAAAACTAAAGAAGCGGCTGAAAATGCTCAGAAGCGGCTGTGCACATGCATAAGCAGACGCGCTGGCACGCTTCAATGTATATGTATGTGTAAATGTTTATTGCTGCGCGTCGCTGGTTGTCACGTGCGTGTGATAATTGGCTAAACGTTTTGTTTAATAAATCGGGGCTGACTTAACGGAAATTGATGAAACTTTCGGCATATGATTCTATTGAATTTTTTACATTTTATAAAAATGCAAATTTATTCACATGCTTATATTTGCAACAGACTCTCAATGGGTGTTTATTGGCAGGAGTGGGGGGGGGGGGGGTTAATTAGTAAAAAGAGCCGGTATCCAAAAAATAAAAAAATAGAAATTGCATAAAATTCAAATGAATCTATATGCAAAATTTGAGCTCTAAAGGTGTGGCAGATAGAATTTTATAACTTGTTTTCGATAAGGTTTAAAATCGATAACAAAACAACAAAAATAGATATCGTTTTTGGTAATAAACTTGACCTGCGCGTGCTATCCACGGACCCAACAAAAAAAAGTTCAAGTCTCTAGGTCAACTACGTTCTGAGAGCGAAGCGTTCAAACATACGGACAGACGGACGGACGGACAGACGGACAGACGGACGGACAGACAGACGGACAGGGCTAAATCGACTCAGCTCGTCGCCCTGATCAAGAATATATATACTTTGTGGGGTCTGACACGCCTCCTTCTGCCTGTTACATACATTTAACAAAACCATTATACCCTGATTTCCCATTTCTGTTAGATAATCTGTGGAGAAAGTAATGATTCCGTACACATTGAATATGAAACCGAATACGTGCGTATACCGAAACGTTTATTCAGGGAATGAATTTTAAAGTGAACAGCAATAGGAGATGCGCGATCTTACATTTTTGTGATGTGCGATATATATCGATACATAAACTTAACAAATTGAACTTGCAAACTTCAACACTTCTTCTCAAGTTTAATTTAACTTACAATGTTTCTTAATTTAAGCCTAACATTTTTGCAAACTTATTATGCTTTTCTTTCTGTAAATTCTTTGTAAAAATGTCAGCAACATTATCGTTCGTAGAAACAAAACTAACTGATATTTCATTGTTAGCGATTACTTCTCTAATGTGATGATACTTAATGTCTGTGTTTGGTGCGCTTGTGATGAACAGGGTTTAATGCGATTTGCTGCGCACTCAAATTGTCACCGTTGATTCGGATTGGCGAGGATCGATCCACATATCCAATTTCTTCAAGTAGCCGCTTCAAATATACTGCTTTTTGGCTGCTGTTGAGAGTGCAATATATTCTGCTTCTGTGCTGCTGAGAGCCACCAGTGATTGCTTCTTTGACTCCCAAGAAAAAGCCGAACCTGCAAGATAGAACGCGTACCCAGAGTACGATTTTCTGTCGACGTTATCATTAGCCCAGTCTGCATCGACATATGCATGCAGGGGCATTTCAGTTTTAGAGTAATGGAGCTTAAGCTCCAATGTCTTCGCCAAGTACCGAAGAACGTGTTTTGCGCCTGACTCGTGCTCGGTGTGTGGATTCGTGTTCCGTTGGGCCAACTTGCTTACGGAATGTAATATGTCAGGGCGCGTCGATATAGCCAAGTACATCAGTGAACCAATCAGCGATTGATACTCCGTTACATCAACTTTGCCACATTGCTCATTAATGCAACTAATTGTAAATCCAGGGTCCAAGGGCGTAGAAACTGAACGACACACGCTCAACTTGTATTTTTCCAAAAGACAAGTGATATACTGTTTCTGACACACAGAAATAGCACCTTTCTCTCCCTTGCGACGAATTTCCATACCCAGGAAGTGATGCAATGGGCCATTGTCATGTACATTAAAGCATTCTTTAAGCTTTGCTTTAATAACATCCCTATCGCTTTTGTTGCGGCAAGCAATTATAAGATCGTCTACATAGACCGCAATCAGATTGTAGGTGCCCTTTGACATCTTCATATATAGACACGGCTCGTTCATTGCTGCCTTAAATCCCATTTTCTTTAGAGTCTTGTCCAAGGTACTGTTCCAAGCTCTACCCGATTGCTTTAACCCATATAGTGCCTTTTCTAACTTTAAAACTCTTTGAGGATATGCACTGCTCACAAAATGATCGGGTTGCCTCATATATATACTTTCTTGCAGCTCACTATTCAAATACGCATTCGAAACGTCCACTTGGTGTAAATATAACTCCTCAACAGCTATTGCTAATAAAAGCCTTATGTTCTCATAACGTATTACTGGCGAGAATGTTTCATTATAATTAACGCCTAGCTGTTGACTACAACCTTTAGCAACAAGTCTAGATTTGAAACTACTAATCTTTCCTTGCTCATCTCGTTTGATTCTATAAACCCACATGGAGCTGATGACTTTGGTATCGGCTGGTGGATCTACTAATTTCCAAGTCTTATTTTTTACCAGTGCATCATATTCTTTTTTCATCGATTGCTCCCACTCAAACGAATGTTTGCCAGACAGAGCCTCCTTTATATTTTTGGGCGTTTCTACATCAGTGAATGCAATAATATTATTTAGCATGTTATACTGCTTGCGTGTTCTGCCAACATTACCTGTCCGAACTATTCTTGGCCTACCTGGACCTCGACGCAGGTTTCCTGTAATTTCCTCATTGGAATTGCCAAAATCTAAATTTTCCTCTGCATCGTCTTCATTTGAACTGCTCAGATCTGCACTTTCCTCTGCTTCAAAACTTTCAAATTCTTCGATTTCTTCATCCCTGTTTGTAGCATTTTCAGAACTAACTTCTTCTGAATCTACACTATTTACTTCTAACGGAATATCTAAAATGAACGAATTATAGCTTTTGCTTGGCATTTCCGGGTTTGCTTGGATTTCATTTTCCACAAACTTTACGTCCCTACGCTCTACTATTTGTTTCGCTTCTCTGTCATACAGCCGATACGCCTTGGCTGTTGGCGAATATCCAACGAAAGTATACTCTTTACCTTTGGCACAAAACTTTTTGTGTTGCCGCTTATTGAGAGCATATGCTTGTGAGCCAAAAATACGAAAATGCTTCACCGTCGGCTTGCGACCAGTCCACAGTTCAAAAGGCGTTACGTTACCCTGTAACCCTTGCGATGGGCATCTGTTTCAGATGTATGCTGCAGTCCATATAGCTTCAGCCCATAGTGGCTCCTCGACGTTAGCGTGCACCATCATGCTGCGAGCCATTTCCACCAAATACCTGTTGGCTCTCTCTGCTACTCCGTTTTGTTGAGGTGTATACGGCACCGATAATTGTCTTTTAATTCCACACTCATTTAAATAATTATCAAACTGTTTATTTATGTATTCTTTGCCGTTGTCACTCCGGATGACTTTTATTTTTCTTTGTGTTTGACACTCTGCCATATTTTTAAATAGTTGGAACTTTTCAAATGCTTGATCTTTGGTATTCATAAAGTACACAAACACCTTTTTTGACTTGTCGTCTATAAACGTTATAAAGTACTTTGCACCCCCTACTGAGGCAACATTTATAGGACCACACACGTCTGTGTGAATCAAATCCAAAAGATCATCGGCATTGTTTTTACAGTTTTTCGGAAACGGTTTTGCACAAATTTTTGATTTATTGCACGTATTGCAATTAATCTCAGCGGGTATGTTTTTTACGTCAATCCCGTGCACTAGCTCATTTTCTGACAAATCTTTGAGACTACGATAGTTTAAATGACCATAACGATTATGCTACATAATAGCTTTTTCACTCATTGAAAACAGTTTGTTCTCGTTTAAATCGTTAAACAAAAATAAATTATCACTCATTGCTGCAGTTAGCAGCACCGTACGGTTTTTTGTTTTTACCGACGCAAAATTGTTACCGAAAAATACTTTATGTCCGAATTTCATTGCTTTGCTAACGGAATAAAAATTCATTTGTAGCGATGGCACGTACAAAACATCGCGTAACTCCAACTTGCCTTGTTGAGTTTTTATTATTACCGTACCCGTGCCCGGTGATTCGATATATTTATTTGCTGCCAACATTATTTTGTCTCTTTTTGGCACGAACGACACGAACACATCTCTATCGCAACACATGTGCGACGTTGCGCCACTGTCCAAGCACCAAGTGCGTTTTGACACTGTGTTTTCGTTCATTGCAGCAAAAACAGAATACGATATTCTTTGCTTTTCCAGATCACCACTCATTGTCTTTTCATTGTCATTTCTCGCATTACTGCGCTTCACGTTTTCTTTGCAGTTACTTGCTTTGTGTCCACGTTTACCACACTTGTAACACTGTCCGTCAAATTTGTCCCGTTGTTTCGATCGCGTTTCATTTTTCTTGGCGCCAGCATAGAATGCTTGTTGACTGCTGTCCTGTTCGCACTTATCTTCAATTCGCTTTGCTTCTTCCAGAAGTTTTATTTTGAGCGTGTCGAATGTAGGAAGCGCGTCTCTTGTTTCGATCGCTATGACGAAATTCTCATACTCCGCGCCTAAGCTTGAAAGCAGAATAATAACTCTTAGTTCTTCACTTAGTTCGATGCTCACTTCTGTCAGTTTATCCACAATTTCGACAAACGAATTGATATATTGCGTCATGCTCATTTCTGACGACAACTTTAAACTTAACAGTTTTTTGTACAACGATACTTTACGAAGCGGACCCGTAGACACATGAATTTCTCTTAATTTGTCCCACGCTTCTTTAGAACTTTTTGCGCTTTTTACATAGTTCAACTGCGATACTTGCACGTTCAATATTATAAGCGCCAGTGCCTTTTCATCACACAAATTCCACTTCACTGCGGCTTCTGCTGTACTAGCATTATTTTCACATTTACCGCTAACATGGTTCCACAACTCCTGATGTATGAGAACACTTCGCATTTGTAAACACCATACATCGTAATTACTTTCACTTAACTTTTCAATGTTATACAGACTCATCTTAAATTCTTTTCTGCGAGTCTGGGCCCATAACCAATGTTAGATAATCTGTGGAGAAAGTAATGATTCCGTACACATTGAATATGAAACCGAATACGTGCGTATACCGAAACGTTTATTCAGGGAATGAATTTTAAAGCGAACAGCAATAGGAGATGCGCGATCTTACATTTTTGTGATGTGCGATATATATCGATACATAAACTTAACAAATTGAACTTGCAAACTTCAACAAAATATTTATAATAAATTATTTTATAAAAAATTTTATTATATTTTATTTATTTTTATTTTGTTTTATATATCATAAAAATATTTTTCGATCCTCCCCCCCCACACGTCCCCCCCCACCAATTTCCGCTTTCATTATTTTCTCTTTTCTTTATTTTTTTTTTTTATATTTTATTTTTATTTTTATATTATTTTTATTTTATATTATATAATTTTATATTTTCATCACCTAATATCTCTTTCCCCACCCTACAACTCCTCCCATCTTCCCTTTTGTTCCTCCCCCCTTCCATTCCTTGTTTTCCCTCTCTTCTGTTTTTATTTATTTGCTTCTCGCTTCTCCTCATTTCCCCATTCCGTTTATACACCTTACTCTCCTCCCTTCTACATTCACACCTTTGCTTTTTCTTTTGGCTTTGCATATATTTTATTTTTTTTTGTCCGTTGTTGTTTCCTGCCGCACCGTTCCTGCGCGCCTGCGCGCGCCGCCCTACATTCTATGCATTTCATGTCCTTTCCGCCCTTTTTCCTTCCTCCTACTCCCCCCCCCGCGGTCGCACCCATCGTCTGCCCATACTCTTTATCCCCCCCCCCCGGATATGTTATTTCATATCCCCAATTCGCTCGCACCATCCCCTTTTCCCCGTCTCCCTCTTCCCTCCTTTTTGTTTTCGGTCTTTCTCTTTTTTCACTCCCTATCTTATCTCAATTATATTATTATTCATCTTATTTCCATTCCCCCCCCCGCCCATCTATATACTTATATAGCTACCCTTATCCTCATCTCCTGTTTCCCCCCCCCCTCCCCCCCCCTTCCTCCTGCACTCCTACCCCCCCTCTCATCTTTTTATTCTTCTCCCCCCCCCCCCGCCCCCCCCCCCCCGCCCGCCCCACCCCTCCCTCTCCCCTTAACCACAAACAAAACCCCTCCCCTCCCAATTTACACAAATCTTAAATAAAATTTTTTTAAATTATATTTATTTTAATTAAAAATAAATATAATATATATAAATAAAACAAAAAAAAAAACACGCCCCGCCCCCCTGCTCTTTTATTTTGCTGCATATTATTATTATTAATTATATTTTTTATTTTATTTTTATAATTTTATATATAATATAAATAAATAAATAAATAATTAAATAAATAATAAATTAATAAAAAAAAAAAAAAAAACCACCCCCCCCCCCCCCCCCCCCCCCTTACTACCCCCCCCCCCCCCCTTATTAAAAAAAAAAAAAAATCCTCTCTCCTTCCCCCCCCCTCCCCAATTTTTTTTTTGGCAATCCGTAACCTAAAAAAAAAATAATACTTTAATGGGTATTTTTTTGTAAAAACACAAAAAAATTTTTTTTGTAACACCCCCCCCCCCACAAAACCCCTGGACTTTTCCTCTCTCCTTTACATACATTTAACAAACCATTATCCCTGATTTCCCATTTCCAATGGGCTCAGGGTATAAAAAACAAATAAACAGCACCGAACCTGGACTCGAACCCGCATCTATTAACTACTTATGTAACGTTAGAGCGCATCATCTCAATTAGCACAACCACCTCATCTTCATAAATTAAAAAAAAAAATTTAAAAAGTTACGCTGTTGCCACTGAGTATCGAGCTTGGGACCTTTCGTTTACGCGCCTTGCGTCTATCCACTACGCCACACCAGTATTGCGTTGCTTGTTGGCAAAACGAAAAGTGTACTACAAGGGCGATATGTGACAAATATAAAACTAAAGATGCTAAATAAGCAGATCAATCGCAATTGTGATTCTTAGAATATGCTGAAATGCGCGCATATTAACGTATGAGTATGTGTACATACAAAATCGGTGGTCTGTTTGAATGTATGCGTGCAAAGGGCGATATATGACAAATACAAAACTACAGAAGCGGCTGAAAATGCACAGAAGCGGCTGTGCACATGCATAAGCAGACGCGCTTGCACGTTTTAATGTATATGTGTAAATGTTTTTTGCTGCGCGTCGCTGCTTGCCACGTGCGAATTTTGTTTTGAGTTCTTTATTTTTGAAATTAAATAACATGGCTCAACCTCTTCAGTTAAGTGTCAGATTAGAACTGTCTTTATTCATTTCAAAGTCAAAGTTACAATGTTGCTGCTTATTCTGGCGTCATAGCTGTTTCTTTTTAATTTTAGTTTCAACATGTTGCTAGACTATTCTGGCGTCAGCTTAGTAAATATTTCTTTGTAATTTTTGATTTCATAATGTTGCTGGTTCTTTCATCATCCCAAACATGCAACATTTAGGTATGGACTTTGTCTTTTAGTGATGACAAATCGCTTAAAAATATGCTTATATCGATTACCTTAAATGCATATATAACTTCTCCCTCATTTAAATAAGAATTCTCCTGAATTCTGTATTGTTATTAACTTTCTTACTATCGGTAATATATAAGGTAGGTATTACTTATAATTATTGTTTTGAATTATGAATATTAACTTGTTTACATTCTTAGATTAATTGTTATAGTTTTTTTTTTTTTTTTTTTTTTTCAGTTAGGTATTTGATGAGTTATCATTTTTGTTTTCTGTATATTTGTAAACACGTTTTATATTTGCTGGGTTAATATTCTTAAGTTTAGCTTTTTTAAACTTTGGTACTTCTTTGTGTCTTACTGCTTTATAGTTTTTAATAAACCCCTCTTCTCTTTTTTCTTCGTAATTTTCTCTGTTTTGGTTGTTTTTATCAAGCATCTTTTAGTGGTTTCTATATTATTCTTAATGATTTTAAAATCTATTTTATTATTATGCGCTTCAAAAGGTGTGCATTTAATAGTAGAGTGGTACCTGTCGTTATAATTTCTTACTGCCCTTTGCATAATTTGTTTTACTGATATGTTTTCTGTTTCTGAATTATATATTATCCTAAATTTTTCTGCCAATGAGTTATGCAGTCTTTCTACATCTGCATTGCCTGTATGGCTGTTCGGTTTTGTTAAATGTAATTCAATATTTTCTCGGCTTAATAGTTCTTTAATTCTTATTGAATTAAATTCATTGTCAGCTACAATCTTATTTGGTTTGCCTATTTTAGTAAAATGATTTTCGATCTGCTCTACAATGGTTATATGGTTCCTATCGTTTAGCGGCTGCAAATTTCGAAAATTTATCTATAATAGTTAAGAAATATGTGTTTTTTATTACGTATGTGTCTATATGTATTATTTGGTTTTTATTCGAGGGAGTTTCTGTCTTAACAAATTTGTTTTTAACTGGGTTTCTGTCATATTTGATTTCTTTGCAAAAGTCGCATGGGTTGATCACTCTCTGTATTAATTCTAATAACTTAGGGTAAAATATTTTATTTTTATTTTGTTGTACGTCTCTTGAATACCTGAATGCATACTCTCTTGTACATGGTAAATAGATATTTGTTTTACAGCTTCCGTTTCAGTTTCTATATCTTGAGCTCTATGTGTGCATTTAGTGAATTCTATTTGTTTGTTGTTAGAGTATAATTGAACTAATTTTTCTTGCACTATATTATATTCCTGATCCGGTAGATCTGAATATATGCCTACTTTTCCTTTGTTTAAGTATTTCGTAAAAATTTCTTCCATTGTTGGGAAGTCGTGTTTTGCTATGAAAATTATTCTTTTTCCATGAATCGTTTTACACTCTTCTGTTTTGGAATTTGTTATTATTTGTGTTTTATATTTATTTACTATTTCTTCCTTTATTAGAAAATGATCCTGTAAATTTTCTTCTGCTGAATGTATAGTTGCTGCTAACGAATAGTTATCTTCTGTGTCTTCAATATTTGTTATTAATTTTATGTCTGATATATTGTTATTGTTATCTTGCTGTGGGTCAAAATCATTACCTTTTATTCTTCTTAAGAAATCGGCTAAACTGTTTTCTCTCCCTCTTAAGTAATCTATGTCAAACTGATATTCTCCTAGTTTTAGTAACCATCTTTGATGCCTTGGCGAAATATCTTTCCCTTTATGTTTTGAATATAAGAATTTTATCGCTTGGTGATCTGTTAATAATTTGAATTTTCTTCCGTAGAGATATGGTCTAAAATAGTTTACACTCCACAGTATTGCTAAAAATTCTTTATCTGTTGCTGAATAATTTTTCTCATTATTCCTATGGCATAATTTGAAGCGTCAGTTGTAAGCGTGAATGCTTTTTCAAAGTTAGGAAATCTTAATATAGGGTGTGAACAAATAAGCTGCTTTAACTTTTCAAATGCTTCGATGAAAGTTGGATCTTTTGTATTTATTTTAGTATTTTTCTTTAAATATTTTGTTATGGGTTGTGCTACTTTTGCGTAATCTTTAATAAATTTTCTGTAGAAACCTGTTATGCCTAAAAAACTTTTTATCTCCTTTTCTGTTTTTGGTAAAGGTAACTTTTCTATTATGGCTATTTTGTTTGGATTTGGTTTAATACCTTCTTTGGTTAAGATATGACCTAAAAATTCTGTCTCCTTCTTCATGAAGTTACACTTATCGATTTGAATCTTTAAATTCTTATCCTCTAATACTTTAAATATTTCGTTGATGGCTTCAACATGCTCTTGCATCGATGTGCTAAAAATAAGTATATCGTCCAAATATACGACACATTTTTTGTTAATAAAATCTCTTAAGATTTCATTCATTAGTCTTTGAAAAGTGGCGGGGGCATTTTTCAACCCAAATGGCATTCTAATAAATTCATATAAACCATGCGGCGTAACAAAGGCAGTTTTCTTTCTGTCTTCCTCTTTTACTAAAATTTGATGGTAGCCTTTTGCTAGATCTATTGTTGTGAAGTACTGGGCTCTTCCGAGTTTATCAAGAATTGAATTTATATTAGGAATCGGAAATTTATCGTCGATGGTTATTTCGTTAAGTTTTTTATAATCTATTACAAATGCGAAATTTTTGTTGTTTTGAATAGTCTAACTTTTTTGGTATTACTAAAAGTGGGCTCGAATATCTTGAATTGCTTTTTCTAATAATTCCCTGTTCTTCCATTTCTTTTATCTGCTTTCTGACTTCTTCCTCATGCTGTGGTGGGTATCTATATAGCTTTGAATTAAGTTGTTCATCTGTAGTTGTCCGTATTTCATGTTCTATTTCGGTTGTACTAGTTAGTTTATCTCCTTCTTTGAAAAAAAGTTTACTATATCGTTTTATAATTTTCTTAACTTCAATTACTTCTTGTGTATTCAAATGATCTAATGCCAAGCTATCATATTTATCTATAGTACTCTCTAATGCACAGATTTCTTCATATTGATATGGCTTATTTATTATACGGTTTTCTTTGTGATTTAATGTTAAACTGTTTCTTTCAATATTAATAACTGCACTTAAAAATTGTAGAAGGTCTATACCTATAATAAAGTTATACTTTCTTCCCTTTAGTGGGGCTAACTTCCAGCGGACTCTAGCGTTGTTTGGTAAATTAAATTCTCTAGGTGCTGTTGTATGAATTTCATACTCTATTATGTCCTTACTATTAATTGTGCTATATGATATGGGTTTATTCAGCTTAATCTTTGTGTGCCCATTAATTTGATTGTTAACTAGACTTAAACTTTCTCCTGTATCTATTAATGCTATATATCTATGTTTATCGATGTTTAGTTCTAATAATGGTAGGCATTCCGAGGCTGCTTCATAAAAAAAACTGTATTATTAACCTCTGCCTGGTCGTAGTCATTTCTTGTTTCTTGGTAACTGTTTGTATCTTGTTTTGTTTCTAGGTTTTCTATTTCTATGGGTTCTAAATTCCTTGACCTATACTGTTTTGACTGTTGTGAATTTGTTTGCTGATGATTTTGGTTAGGATGACTCTGTCCTGAATTGTGTTGAGTATAATCTTGTCTGTACTGACCTGAGTTGTTTCTGTACCATTGACTGATTGGCTGATTGTTTTGTTGGTAATTTTGTTGATTTTTGTTGTGACCACTTTGTGGTTGATAATAGGATTGCTTGTTATTGTTATAATTTTGTTGATAATATTGTTGCTTCTTGTTATAATTTTGTTGTTGGATATTTTCGTTTTTGTAGTTATGATTTTTCTTGCTAGACTCAGCCTCAGCGTTATACCTATTGGGTTTACTTTTCTTATATTGAAATCTAATACAACTATTTTCGTATCTACGTGACATCATTATTTTTAGAGTCTCATTTAAATTTCTTTCTTCGTATATTTTATCAAGTAAAGTGCCTTGAGTCGTTTCTTTAGCTGCATTTACTAGTAAACTTTCTACGTTACTTAAATCTATAAAATGATCGTTTTGATGGTAAACTTTTAATTCGTCTGTTTTATACTTAATATTTTGTAGTTCTGCTACAAGATCGCTTACTGTGTCTACTTTTAATTCATAAATTTTACGGTAAATTTGATGGGGTTCCGTGTCCGGTCGATACCTCAGCTTTAGGGTTGACTTGATTAGCTCCCAGTTGTCTGGTTCCGGTATATTGATAACTACATCCTTCGCCTGTCCTTGGATTGTCTTGTTGAAGATTGTCCTAGTGGCCTCTCGTCTTAGTTCAGTGTCCTCCACTCCTTGGAGAAGGTACTCCACGCTGCTGAAGAACGAGTTTATCGATATATCACCTGTTCCCGTGAACGTTGCCAAATAATTGATGTTTTGAAACAACCGTTCCTTCTGAGCCGCATTGGTGTTTCCCTGGAGCGTGACGTAAGCTTGATGTAGCTCCTCTAGTTGCCGCTCCTTGTTGATCAACTGCTCATATAATTGCTGCGGTGACATTTGTGGGTTATCTTGTGCCATCCTGCTTTTGTCGTAATATACTGCTCTCTTTTGTTTTCTGGTTGCCAGCGTTGAGATGTACTTTTTAAAAGTTGTCAACTTATTTGTAGTTTGACCTCTTTTTTCGATTTATTAAACTTGTCAACTTATTTTAAGTTTGACTTTTTTTTTCGATTTATAAAACTTGTCAACTTATTTCTAGTTTTACTTTTTATTTTATAATGATCGATTTATAAATTTGTCGACTTATTTTTAGTTCGAATTTATCACAGAATCCTTTTTAAAAAAAGGATCCTACCGGCTGCGCCAATTTTGTTTTGAGTTCTTTATTTTTGAAATTAAATAACATGGCTCAACCTCTTCAGTTAAGTGTCAGATTAGAACTGTCTTTATTCATTTCAAAGTCAAAGTTACAATGTTGCTGCTTATTCTGGCGTCATAGCTGTTTCTTTTTAATTTTAGTTTCAACATGTTGCTAGACTATTCTGGAGTCAGCTTAGTAGATATTTCTTTGTAATTTTAATTTCATAATGTTGCTGGTTCTTTCATCATCCCAAACATGCAACATTTAGGTATGGACTTTGTCTTTTAGTGATGACAAATCGCTTAAAAATATGCTTATATCGATTACCTTAAATGCATATATAACTTGCGTGTGATTGTCTAAACGTTTTGTTCAATAAATCGGGACTGATTTAACGGAATTTGATGAAACTTTCAGCATATGATTCTATTGAATTTTTTACATTTTATAAAAATGTTAATGTATTCACATGGTTATATTTGGAACACACTCTTAATGGGTCGAGAGATGGCGAAGGGGGGAAGGAGAGTAATTAGTAAAAAGAGCCGGTATCCAAAAACTAAAAAATAGAAATTGCATAAAATTCACATGAATCGATACGCAAAATTTGAAGGGTCTAGCTCTAAATGTGTGGGAGATAAATTTTATAACCTGTTTTCGATAAGGTTTAAAATCGATAACATTACAACAAAAATAGATATCGTTTTTTGGTAACAAACTTGACCTACGCGCTTTGCGTCTACCCACTACACCACACCAGTATTGCGTTGGGTGTTGGCAAAACGCAAAGTAGTACTACAAGGGCGATGTTCGGCGCAGCAGCTAATAATTGCTCTTAAATAAGCTTCTCTTAAGCCATCTGCTCTTTATCACATTCTCATTCGCTAATAGTGCAGTTAGGCACAAAAAGAAACTGTAACACACATACATATGTAAATTTCTGCTGCTCGGTCTCTTGCTTATCATTTTGTATTCTATTCTTTAAGTTCGAAATTCACCTTCAAGCGAGCAACACCTACATCTCTCTATTGTAAACTGTATTAACTTTGCCTACACGATCATCGCGGACTAGGCATTAAACTAATAAATAATAAGCTAAATTAAATCGTGGTTTTATTATTTTGCCTTCGTAAATGATTGGAGCCAGAGTTGCCGAAAAAGCTCGGCAGCTTCCAACATTTTGGTGACCCCGACGTGAACTATACACTCCGTGGTGTTTCGTTTAGTGTATCAAGTTAGTACTCAACTTCGTCAAAGTACAACGGTGTGAGTCATTAACATTTGTGCAAAATAGTGCATTCAAATTAATAACACATCGCGTTGTACGACGAAACAGTGTAAAATATTAACATTTGTGCAAAATAGTGCATTCAAATTAATAACAAATCTCGTCGTGTAAAACATTAACATTTATGCTCAAGTTATATATTAATTTGTGTATATAATAGTGCATGGCATTGTGCGTACATTATTATGAGTTTTTCTTATTCCTCTTTAATCGTCTGTTTCGTTCGTCGCGTTTGACGCCTGCTGTGCATCGTCTGCATATAGGGCCCGCTATGCCGAAAAAGCTGTGTCAATCATAGAAGACAAACATACAGACATATATAAAAGCTCAGATAAGCTTGCGGTCGCGCTTGCGTTGTGCTCATCTTTATCATCTTCTTGTTCGTCGGTTGTTCGTCGCGTTTTTGGCGCTTCTTTGTGCAGCGTTTGCATAGAAGGTCCGCTAATCCGAAAATAGCTGTGTCGATCACACACATACAAACACACGCATTTACAGTGAAAGAGTGAACCTGCATATTAGATCAGCTAAACTCGAAGTGCATTAGAGAGTATATTGGCTTGTGCATTCATTTTGTAACCAAACGTTTTTTCGCGAGTAAACAAACTTAAATGAATAACTCAGAGTCGAATGTTGATCAAGTGCCTGCATCTCAGGTTACTTTCTTAAAACTCAAAACAAACGCGCTTTTCGATAGACTTGAAAGGTTATATGCCGATATGGACATTGACAAATTAAGTCACATGGACTCGTGTGATTTACGTGTGCTTTTAGATTCGCTAACCAAGTTAGAGTCAAACTTTGATTCAGTCCATACTAGCCTAGAAGAATCTAACTTTGAGTCCATATCTAGTGATTTGCCTGCGCGTTTTGAATCAACCTTGTTAAAGTTTAAAGCCTTGCTTCAACGTGAACTAGGAAATCGGCCGGATCAACAACTTTCGTCGACGCTTAATACAAGTGGTTCAAATGCTCATCCAACACTCGTCATGGCTAATCGATCGCGTTTGCCGCAGCTGGAGCTGCCAAAATTTAGTGGTGTCTACACTGAGTGGGAAAACTTCTACTCTATGTTTAAGACGATAATAGATGCTGATCCGGATCTCAGTCCTATTGAGAAGTTCCAGCATCTTCGATCCTGCTTAAGTGGTTCTGCGTTGGATACCATCAGCTCATTGGAAATACAAAGGAAACTATCTCGACGCTCTGGATATTCTTCAACGTCGATTTGATAATAAGCGTTTTATTGCACAGGCACACATCAGAGCAATCTTCCGGCTTGAGAAAGTTGATGCATCTGTGGGCAGGCTGAGGCAGTTGGTGGATAAAGTTACGTCTCACATTCGGGCTATGGATTCTTTAGCATCGCGGGAAGAAGTTGCTGACTGTGTCATCGTGCAAACAGTGTTGGTTACTCAGGGTTACTCAGGCTAAATGGGAGGAAGGCTCATCTACTAATGAGTTGCCATCTTGGTCGAGATTGTCACAATTCTTGCAAGGACGGTGTCGATTCCTTGAAAATGTGGATCAAGTCTTGCACTCTTGGACTCAGGATCTCAACTTCACTTCGTCACCAGTCGGTTTGCAAATCAGCTTCAGCTTCGAAAATGTAAATCACTGACTGCAGTGTCTGGCATTGGAGATGCCAGCTTCTCAACTGAAGGATATTCAGTCAATCTCGTTCTGAAATCGCGGATTTCTGATTATTCTGCCTCCATCACTGCCATTGTCGCCCAGACTATTACTGACAACCAGCCTGGCATCTCAATTTCTACTAACACTTGGAATATACCCTCAAACCTACAGCTAGCTGATCCTTTGTTCCATAAGCCACAACGGATTGATCTTCTCATCGGAGCTGGTCTCTTCTTCGAGCTGATGTGTGTTGGGCAAATTCAGTTGGCACCTGGATTACCAGTTGTGCAGAAAACGCAGCTCGGCTGGATCATTTCAGGTGGCGGGCAACATGCCCCCAAACTCTGTTCGTTTATCGCAACCCAAAGAAATTCGGATCACGCCAATCACAGCACTCGGCTTGATGAGTTGGTGCGTCAGTTTTGGGAATTGGAACACGTTTTCGAGCCTATTGCCAAGGAACTTAATTGCGAGCAGCATTTCATTACAAACTATCGTCGATTACCTTCTGGGGAATATTCAGTCTGCTTGCCAAAAAATCAAGGCGTTGAATCTTTGGGCGATTCCTATTTGCAGGCCAAGCGTCGATTGTTGAATTTAGAGCGTAAGTTCGCTCGAAATCAAACTTTAAAGGAGAAATACTCAGCATTTATAAAGGAGTATATTGATCTCAATCATATGTCTTTGGTTCCCAGCGAAGAGATCAATGAATGCAAATATTTCTTACCTCATCATTGCGTATACAAAGAAGAGAGTTCGACAACAAAGCTGAGAGTTGTCTTCTATGGCTCGGCAGCTACCACATCTGGTTTCTCATTAAACGATTTGCTTATGTCAGGACCGCCTATTCAAGCTACCTTGTTTCACACACTCGTTCGTTTTCGTACATTTTCGATTGCACTTACTGGTGATACTGGTAAAATGTATAGGTGTGTGAAGGTCGCAGAGCCTGATTCTATGCTCCAGTGCATTTTATGGCGAAACTTATCAGACGATGCTATCGAAGTCTTCAAATTGAATACCGTCACTTATGGGACCAAACCAGCTTCATTTTTGGCCATTCGTGCAATGCATCAATTAGCAATAGATGAGTCGTCGGCATACCCATTAGGATCCAAAACGGTTTTGCGAGATTTCTACGTTGATGACCTGATCTCAGGAGACAATTCAGTTGAAGAAGTTCGCGACATAATGCAACAAACCACAGGTCTTCTTGCTCGAGGAAACTTTAAGTTGAGAAAATGGTGCTCCAATTCAAGAGACGCACTTCGCGGAGTTCCAGAAACTGAACAGGAAAGTTTTCTCAAACTCGATGACGGCAGCGACGTAACAAAGGCACCTGGATTGTCAGCGGACGATCTTCGTCAAGGATCACACATATTGTGTCGTCTTGTTCAAAGAACTCAGCTGCACCGAGAATACTCTGTTCATTCGTCAAGCGCCATTCTTTCGCTCTCTCCGTTTATGGATGACTTTGGTCTACTTCAAGTTGGTGGCCGCTTGCGGCACTCTACTCTCGGCTTCGATGCGCGCCACCCAATTATCTTGCCCAAAGAACATCCCTTGACCTTCTCTATAGTATCTCATCTTCATCTGGCGCATCATCATGCAGGACCGCAGGCCTTGCTTGGAGTAATTCGACTCCAGTTTTGGCCCATAGGCGGCATGAAAACTGTCTCCCGAACATTGCGAAAATGTGTCATATGCTGTAGATCCCGGCCTCGTCTAGTGGAGCATATAATGGCGGGCTTGCCTAAGGATCGTATACAGTCTTCACCGGCATTTACTGTCACTGGAATCGACTACTGTGGACCATTTTACTACAAACCCGATGGACGAAACCGAACTTCAATAAAATGCTACATCTGCGTATTCGTTTGCTTCGCAACTAAGGCTGTATGGTTGGAGCTCGCAAAGGATCTGTCAACCGCAGCTTTCTTGGGCGCCCTCAAGCGTTTCATCAGTACGCGCGGCATTCCAAGATGCATTTGGTCTGACAACGCTACTAACTTTGTGGGTGCACGGAACGAGCTAGCGGATCTGAAACGTTTATTGTTGAGCCAGGAACATCGCACTGAAGTTCAGAACTACTGCATCAACAACAGTTTTGATTGGAAGTTCATACCTCCTCGCTCGCCACATTTCGGTGGCCTATGGGAAGCAGCAGTGAAGACCGCAAAGAGTCATCTATACCGCGCTATGGGATCATCACTTCTCGGCTTCGCTGAACTTCGCACCTTGGTATGCCAAATTCAGGCTATAATCAATTCTCGTCCTCTTGTTCCACTTTCAGAAAATCCCGATGATCTTGGAGTTCTCACTCCAGGACATTTTTTGATTGGTCGACCACTCATCGATTTTCCCGAGCCAGACGTAACTGGGCTCGATCACAACCGCCTCGGTCAATGGCAACGCATTGCTTACATACAGCAATTGTTCTGGAAGCGCTGGAGTGAGGAGTACCTTACTATTCTTCAACAGCGTGGAAAATGGGTCACCTTGCAGCCTCCGATCAAGATCAATGATGTCGTATGTGTGAAGGACGAAAACTTGCCGCCATTGAAATGGCCATTAGCTCGAGTCGTTGAGACCATCGCTGGAGCTGATGGTGCTGTGAGAGTCGCTGTTCTGCGCACACCCACTGGAACTATACGTCGAGCTGTCAATAAGCTGTGCGTCCTTCCGGTTGATGATCCTGTTAAAAGACTTGGTCTTTCAACGGGGGGAGGATGTTCGGCGCAGCAGCTAATAATTGCTCTTAAATAAGCTTCTCTTAAGCCATCTGCTCTTTATCACATTCTCATTCGCTCATAGTGCAGTTAGGCACAAAAAGAAACTGTATCACACATACATATGTAAATTTCTGCTGCTCGGTCTCTTGCTTATCATTTTGTATTCTATTCCTTAAGTTCGAAATTCACCTTCAAGCGAGCAACACCTACATCTCTCTATTGTAAACTGTATTAACTTTGCCTACACGATCATCGCGGACTAGGCATTAAACTAATAAATAATAAGCTAAATTAAATCGTGGTTTTATTATTTTGCCTTCGTAAATGATTGGAGCCAGAGTTGCCGAAAAAGCTCGGCAGCTTCCAACAGGCGATATGTGACAAATACAAAACTAAAGAAGCTAAAGAAACAGATCAACTAGAATGTATGTAAATCAAAAATAAATAAATAATTAAATAAATAAACAAAAAAACAAAAAACAAACAGCACCGAACCTGGACTCGAACCTGCATCTATTTACTACATATGTAACGTTAGAGCGCATCATCTCAATTAGAACAACCACCTCAAAAAAAAAAAATTTAAAAAGTTAAGCTGTTGCCACTGAGTTTCGAACTTGGGACCTTTCGTTTACGCGCCTTGCGTCTATTCACTACACCACACCAGTATTGCGTTGGGTGTTGGCAAAACGCAAAGTAGTACTACAAGGGCGATATGTGACAAATACAAAACTAAAGAAGCTGAAGAAACAGATCAATCACATTAATCTATATGCAAAATTGGAGGGGTCTAGCTGTAAAGGTGTGGGATATATAATTTTATAACCTGTTTTCGACAAGGTTTAAAATCGATAACAATACAACAAAAATGGATATCGTTTTTTGCTAACAAACTTGACCTGCGCGTGCTCTCCACGGACCCAACAAAAAAAATTCAAGTCTCTAGCTTGTGTGGATGCTTCAATCGACGCGTTCAAACATACGGACAGACGGACGGACGGACGGACGGTCGGACACAACAAAAATCAACAAAATTACCAACAAAACAATCAGCAACAATGGTACAGAAACAACTCAGGTCAGTACAGGCAAGATTATACTCAACACAATTCATCACAGAGTCACCCTAACCAAAATCATCAGCAAACAAATTCACAACAGTCAAAACAGTATAGGTCAAGGAATTCAGAACCCATGGAAATAGAAAACCTAGAAACAAAACAAGATACAAACAGTTACCAAGAAACAAGAAATGACTACGACCAGGCAGAGGTTAATAATACAGTTTTTTTTTATGAAGCAGCCTCGGAATGCCTACCATTATTAGAACTAAACATCGATAAACATAGATATATAGCATTAATAGATACAGGAGCAAGTTTAAGTCTAGTTAACAACCAAATTAATGGGCACATAAAGATTAAGCTGAATAAACCTATATCATATAGCACAATTAATAGTAAGGACATAATAGAGTATGAAATTCATACAACAGCACCTAGAGAATTTAATTTACCAAACAACGCTAGAGTCCGCTGAAAGTTAGCCCCACTAAAGGGAAGAAAGTATAACTTTATTATAGGTTTAGACCTTCTACAATTTTTAAGTGCAGTTATTAATATTGGGTTTACTTTTCTTATATTTAAATCTAATTCATTTTTTTTCGTATCTACGTAACATCATTATTTTTAGAATCTCATTTAAATTTCTTTCTTCGTATATTTTATCAAGTAAAGTGCCTTGAGTGATTTCTTTAGCTGCATTTACTACGTTACTTAAATCTATAAAATGATCGTTTTGATGGTAAACTTTTAATTCGTCTGTTTTATACTTAATATTTTGTAGTTCTGCTACAAGTTCGCTTACTGTGTCTACTTTTAACTCATAAATTTTACGGCAAATTTGATGGGGTTCCGTGTCCGGTCGATACCTCAGCTTTAGGGTTGACTTGATTAGCTCCCAGTTGTCTGGTTCCGGTATATTGATAGCTACATCCTTCGCCTGTCCTTGGATTGTCTTGTTGAAGATTGTCCTTGTGGCCTCTCGTCTTAGTTCAGTGTCCTCCACTCCTTGGAGAAAGTACTCCACGCTTGATGTTTGACTTTTTATTTTATAATGATCGATTTATAAAATTGTCGACTTATTTTTAGTTCGAATTTATCACAGAATCCTTTTTAAAAAAAAGGATCCTACCGGCTGCGCCAATTTTGTTTTGATTTCTTTGTTTTTGAAATTAAATAACATGGCTCAACCTATTCAGTTAAGTCTCAGATTAGAACTGTCTTTATTCATTTCAAAGTCAAAGTTACAATGTTGCTGCTTATTCTGGCGTCATAGCTGTTTCTTTTTAATTTTAGTTTCAACATGTTGCTAGACTATTCTGGAGTCAGCTTAGTAGATATTTCTTTGTAATTTTAATTTCATAATGTTGCTGGTTCTTTCATCATCCCAAACATGCAACATTTAGGTATGGACTTTGTCTTTTAGTGATGACAAATCGCTTAAAAATATGCTTATATCGATTACCTTAAATGCATATATAACTCGCGTGCTATCCACGGACTCAACATAAAACAAGTAAGAACGTTGCCTAAGGACGAAACCTAAAGCGTGATACTCGTTTCCCACAGGGGCATCTGGTATTTTAAATTTAATAATTTATCTCAAATTTTGCATTTATGTAGATTCATGTGAATTTTATGCAATTTCAATTTTTGCAAATATAACTATGTGAATGAATTGGCATTTTTATAAAATGAAAAAAATTCAATAGAATCATATGCTGAAAGTTTCATCAAGTTCCATTAAGTCAGTCCAAATCTATTAAACAAAATACATTTACATTTACACATACATTGAAACGTGCAAGCGCGTTTGCTTATGCACGGTCACAAATAAATTCAGCGCCATTCATTCTAACATATTCTTCAACCAAAATTGTTATTGAGTTGTGTTTGCATTTTCAGCCGCTTCTTTTGTTTTGTATTTGTCAAATATCGCCGTTTATACGCATACATTCAACCGACCACCGTTTTTTTATGTACACATATAAATATACGTTAATATGCACGCATTTCAGCTTTTTCTAAGAATCACAATTGCGATTGATTTATGTTTATATTGTGTTTACATTAACAGCAGCTTCTATAGTTTTGTATTTGTCAAAAGTCGCCCTTGTAGTGAAGTAGTTTCGGATTTGCCAACAGGCAATGCAAAACTGATGTGGCGCAACAGGTAGATGAAAAGCGTGCGAGCAAAAGGGTCCGCGTTCGAGACGCGGCGCCGACGGCATGAATAGTTGCGCAGCTGTTCGTGCCTACATACATGATACGTCCTATCGTCAATTTTTTTGTGTGGAATAATTTTGTTCGGACTAAGTCGATATTTTTGTAATCGATATTTGATATTTGCATTTTTTGTCTCAAAAAGAAAATAACATAACTGACCTAGGCTGTACGAAAAATGATAATTTGAGCAGATAAATTATTTGCAGAACTTCAACATTCAAATCGAATTACATATATTTCTCAGAAATGCCGTTTGTCGTCTTAGCAATTCTTATTAAGCTTATTTATATAGGTGGCACAGGCAATGTGAATTTTGCAGCTGGGCGTTACAAATTTTGTTGCCAATTTGCCACGCCCCCAGTAGGCGTAGACATATCATATTTGGCAAGTTCCTAGAAGGAGTCGAGGGTAACGTAACTGTAAAGTTTTGATGCTTACACTCCAAAAATGTGAAAGTTACAGGGTATTTTTTCCATATACCACGCCCCCAAAGGGGCGTAAGATTTATTTTTGGGGAATCAATAGAGGAGGCCCCCAGTAACACAAACATCCAATTTTGAATCATCTAGCTCTAAAACTGTAGGAGCTATAAGCTTTTTGCGATTTGCCACGCCCCCTGAAGGCGTAGGTATGTCCGCCATATCTTTTTGATCTTGGGTTGCTTATCCGAGTATATATATAGCAAATTTCAAGTCTCTAGCATCAATAGTGCTCAAAATATAGCTGAATTTGTAAAATCCCTCTATATTTAGATCCGATTTGCCACGCCCCCAGTGGCGTAGACATAAAATCTTTTTATGAATCCTTATAGAATCGAAGCGTTAAGATACGTGCCAAATTTCAGCATTCTAGCTTTTAAACTGTAGAAGTTAAAGTTTTCCCGATTTGCCACGCCCCCAATGGGCGTAGATATATCCGCCATATCTTTTTGAACTTGAGTGGTCAACGCAAGTATACATTCCAAATTTCAACTCTCTAGCTCTTCAACTAATATGATTTCTTGACTATGGGCGCAAGCATTTTCCGATTTGCCACGCCCCTAGTGGGCGTATCGGGAAAATCTTGACACTTTATAATTCGAGGGTATACACAAGTATATGTTCCAAATTTAAGTATAACTTTATTATAGGTATAGACCTTCTACAATTTTTAAGTGCAGTTATTAATATTGGGTTTACTTTTCTTATATTTAAATCTAATTCATTTTTTTTCGTATCTACGTAACATCATTATTTTTAGAATCTCATTTAAATTTCTTTCTTCGTATATTTTATCAAGTAAAGTGCCTTGAGTGATTTCTTTAGCTGCATTTACTACGGTACTTAAATCTATAAAATGATCGTTTTGATGGTAAACTTTTAATTCGTCTGTTTTATACTTAATATTTTGTAGTTCTGCTACAAGTTCGCTTACTGTGTCTACTTTTAACTCATAAATTTTACGGCAAATTTGATGGGGTTCCGTGTCCGGTCGATACCTCAGCTTTAGGGTTGACTTGATTAGCTCCCAGTTGTCTGGTTCCGGTATATTGATAGCTACATCCTTCGCCTGTCCTTGGATTGTCTTGTTGAAGATTGTCCTTGTGGCCTCTCGTCTTAGTTCAGTGTCCTCCACTCCTTGGAGAAAGTACTCCACGCTTGATGTTTGACTTTTTATTTTATAATGATCGATTTATAAAATTGTCGACTTATTTTTAGTTCGAATTTATCACAGAATCCTTTTTAAAAAAAAGGATCCTACCGGCTGCGCCAATTTTGTTTTGATTTCTTTGTTTTTGAAATTAAATAACATGGCTCAACCTATTCAGTTAAGTCTCAGATTAGAACTGTCTTTATTCATTTCAAAGTCAAAGTTACAATGTTGCTGCTTATTCTGGCGTCATAGCTGTTTCTTTTTAATTTTAGTTTCAACATGTTGCTAGACTATTCTGGAGTCAGCTTAGTAGATATTTCTTTGTAATTTTAATTTCATAATGTTGCTGGTTCTTTCATCATCCCAAACATGCAACATTTAGGTATGGACTTTGTCTTTTAGTGATGACAAATCGCTTAAAAATATGCTTATATCGATTACCTTAAATGCATATATAACTCGCGTGCTATCCACGGACTCAACATAAAACAAGTAAGAACGTTGCCTAAGGACGAAACCTAAAGCGTGATACTCGTTTCCCACAGGGGCATCTGGTATTTTAAATTTAATAATTTATCTCAAATTTTGCATTTATGTAGATTCATGTGAATTTTATGCAATTTCAATTTTTGCAAATATAACTATGTGAATGAATTGGCATTTTTATAAAATGAAAAAAATTCAATAGAATCATATGCTGAAAGTTTCATCAAGTTCCATTAAGTCAGTCCAAATCTATTAAACAAAATACATTTACATTTACACATACATTGAAACGTGCAAGCGCGTTTGCTTATGCACGGTCACAAATCATATTTGGCAAGTTCCTAGAAGGAGTCGAGGGTAACGTAACTGTAAAGTTTTGATGCTTACACTCCAAAAATGTGAAAGTTACAGGGTATTTTTTCCATATACCACGCCCCCAAAGGGGCGTAAGATTTATTTTTGGGGAATCAATAGAGGAGGCCCCCAGTAACACAAACATCCAATTTTGAATCATCTAGCTCTAAAACTGTAGGAGCTATAAGCTTTTTGCGATTTGCCACGCCCCCTGAAGGCGTAGGTATGTCCGCCATATCTTTTTGATCTTGGGTTGCTTATCCGAGTATATATATAGCAAATTTCAAGTCTCTAGCATCAATAGTGCTCAAAATATAGCTGAATTTGTAAAATCCCTCTATATTTAGATCCGATTTGCCACGCCCCCAGTGGCGTAGACATAAAATCTTTTTATGAATCCTTATAGAATCGAAGCGTTAAGATACGTGCCAAATTTCAGCATTCTAGCTTTTAAACTGTAGAAGTTAAAGTTTTCCCGATTTGCCACGCCCCCAATGGGCGTAGATATATCCGCCATATCTTTTTGAACTTGAGTGGTCAACGCAAGTATACATTCCAAATTTCAACTCTCTAGCTCTTCAACTAATATGATTTCTTGACTATGGGCGCAAGCATTTTCCGATTTGCCACGCCCCTAGTGGGCATATCGGGAAAATCTTGACACTTTATAATTCGAGGGTATACACAAGTATATGTTCCAAATTTAAAGTCTCTAGCTTCAATAGTGTAGAAAAATATTGCATTTATACGGACAGACGGACAGACGGCCAGACGGACAGACGGACAAACGGACGGACAGCAAGACGGACATTTCACAAAACCAAAATACTCTTTTTCCCTTTGGGAAACGAGTATAACAAGTAAGAAAACTCTAGTCGAAGGTACCCGACTAGGAGATCCCCTGAGCCCCGTCCGATTTGCATTGTTTAATACGCTATATAGAATGTATGTAAATCCAAAATAAATAAATAATTAAATAAATAAATAAATCAACACAAAAGAAGAAGAAAAACAAACATCACACCACCTGGACTCGAACCTGCATCTATTTACTCCATGTGTAACGTTAAAGCGCATCATCTCAACTAGCACAACCACCTTATATTTATAGATTTAAAAAAAAAAAACAAGTACGAAAACTCTAGTCGGACTAGGAGATCCCCTGAGCCCCGTCCGATTTGCATTGTTTAATACGCTATATAGCTTCCATATAATATTAAATTTTCCAAAATTAAATTATATTTTTGAAATTTTATTCAACTAGAATGTATGTAAATCAAAAATAAATAAATATTTAAATAGATAAACAAATTATCCAAAAAAAAAGAAGATAAACAAACATCACCGCACCTGGACTCGAACCTGCATCTATTTACTACATATGTACGGTTAAAGCGCGTCATCTCAACTAGCACGACCACCTCAGGTTTATAGATTTAAAAAAAAATTAAAAACTTTACGTTGTCGTCGTCACTGAGTTTCGAACTCGGGACCTTTCTTCCACGCGCTTTGCGTCTATACACTACACCACACCAGTATTGCGTTGATTGTTGGCAAAACGCAAACTAGTACTACAAGGCGATGTGACAAATACAAAACTAAAGAATCAGATCAATCGCAATTGTGATTCTTAGAATATGCTGAAATGCGCGCATATGAACGTATGAGTATGTGTACATACAAAAACGGTGGTCTGTTTCAATTTATGCGGGTTAAGGGCGATATATGACAAATACAAACACAATTCAAACACAGATTTGGTTGAAGAATATGCTAGAATGAATGACCTTGAATGTATTGGTGCACATGCATAAGCAGAGGCGCTTGCACGTTTCAATGTATGTGTATGTCTATATGTTTTGTGCTGCGCGTCGCTACTTGCCATGTGCGTGTGATAATTGGCTAAACGTTTTGTTTAATAAATCGGGAATGACTTAACGGAACTTGATGAAACTTTCAGCATATGATTTTATTGAATTTTTTACATTTTATAAAAATGCTTATTTATTCACATGGTTACATGAGTATTGATAGGGATGGTGGAGTGGGGGGGGGGGGGTTAATTAGTAAAAAGAGTCGGTATCCAAAAAATAAAAAAAATAGAAATTGCGTAAAATTTACATTAATCTATATGCAAAATTTGTCTAGCTCTAAAGGTGTGGGAGATATAATTTTATAACCTGTTTTCGATAAGGTTTAAAATCGATAACAAAACAACAAAAATAGATATCGTTTTTTGGTAACAAACTTGACCTGAGCGTGCTATCCACGGACCCAACAAAAACAAGTAAGAACGTTGCCTTAGGGCGAGACCTAAGGCGTGATACTCGTTTCCCACAGGGGCATCTGGTATTTTACATTCAAAATTATCTCAAATTTTGCATTTATGTAGATTCATGTGAATTTTATGCAATTTCAATTTTTGCAAATATAATAATATATGAATTAGCATTTTTATAAAATGTAAAAAATTCAATAGAATCATATGCTGAAAGTTTCATCAAGTTCCGTTAAGTCAGTCGCAATCTATTAAACAAAACGTTTGGCCAATTATGACACGCACGCGTTAAGCAGCGACAGCAAAATATATTTACATTTACACATATGTACATACATTGAAACGTGCAAGCGCGTTTGCTTATGCATGGTCACAAATAAATTCAGCGCCATTCATTCTAGCATATTCTTCAACCATAATTGTAATTGAGTTGTGCTTGCATTTTCAGCCGCTTCTTTAGTTTTGTATTTGTCAAATATCGCCCTTACGCATACATTCAACCGACCACCGTTTTTGTATGTACACATATAAATACATACGTTCATATGCGCGCATTTTAGCATTTTCTAAGAATCACAATTGCAATTGATTTATGTTTATATTATGTTTGCATTAACAGCAGCTTCTATAGTTTTGTATTTGTCAAAAGTCGCCCTTGTAGTGAAGTAGTTTCGGATTTGCCAACAGACAATGCAAAACTGATGTGGCGCAGCAGGTAGATGAAAAGCGTGTAAGCAAAAGGGTCCGCGTTCGAGACGCGGCGGCGACGGCATGAAAATAGTTGCGCAGCTGTTCGTGCCTACATACATGCATACCTGATGGGACCTATCGTCAATTTTTTTGTGCGTGAATAATTTTGTTCGGACTAAGTCGATTACACAAATATCGGTATTTGAAAGAAAATAACATAACTGATCTAGGCTATACGAAAAATGATAATTTTAGCAGATAAATTATTTGCAGAACTTCAACATTAAATCGAATTACATATATTTCTCAGAAATGCCGTTTGTCGACTTAGCAATTCTTATTAAGCTTATTTATATAGGTGGCACAGGCATATGAATTTTGCAGCTGGGCGTTATAAATTTTGTTGCCAATTTGCCACGCCCCCAGTAGGCGTAGACATATCATATTTGGCAAGTTCCTAGAAGGAGTCGAGGGTAACGTAACTGTAAAGTTTGGATGCTTACACTCCAAAAATGTGAAAGTTACAGGGTATTTTTTTTTTCGATATACCACGCCCGCAAAGGGGCGTAAGATTTATTTTTGGGGAATCAATAGAGGGGGCCCCCAGTAACACAAACATCCAATTTGGAATCGTCTAGCTCTAAAATTGTAGGAGCTATAAGCTTTTTCCGATTTGCCACGCCCCCTGAAGGCGTAGGTATGTCCGCCATATCTTTTTGATCTTGGGTTGCTTATCCGAGTATATATATCAAATTTCAAGTATCTAGTATCAATAGTGCTTGAATTTGTAAAATCACTATATTTTCAGATCCGATTTGCCACACCCCCAGTGGGCGTGGACATAAAATTTTTTGATGAATCTTTATAGAATCGAAGCGTTAAGATACGTGCCAAATTTCAGCATTCTAGCTTTAAAACTGTAGAAGTTACAATTTTCCCGATTTGCCACGCCCCCAATGGGCGTAGATATATCCGCCATATCTTTTTGAACTTGGGTGGTCAACGCAAGTATACATTCCAAATTTCAACTCTCTAGCTCTTCAACTAATATGATTTCTATGATTTCTATTAACTATGGGCGAAACCATTTTCCGATTTGCCACGCCCCTAGTGGGCGTATCCGGAAAATCTTGACACTTTATAATTCGAGGGTATACACGAGTATATGTTCCAAATTTCAAGTCTCTAGCTTCAATAGCGTAGAAAAATATTGCATTCATACGGACAGACGGACAGACGGACAGACGGACATTTCACAAAACCAATATACTCTTTTTCCCTTTGGGAAACGAGTATAAAAATTCAAGTCTCTAGGTCAACTACGTTCTGAGATCGACGCGTTCAAACATACGGACAGACGGACAGGGCTAAATCGACTCAGATCGTCGCCCTGATCAAGAATATATATACTTTGTGGGGTCTGACACGCCTCCTTCTGCCTGTTACATACATTTAACAAAACCCTGATTTCCCATTTCTAATGGGCTCAGGGTAAAAAAGAAGAATAACAAACATCTCTGCACCTGGATTCGAACCTGCATCTATTTACTACATTAACGTTAAAGCGCATCATCTCAACTAGCACAACCACCTCATATTTATAGATTTAAAAACAAAAATTAAAAAGTTACGCTTGTTGTCACTGACTTTGCGTCTATCGACTACGCCACAAAAAACGCAAAGTAGTACTACAAGGGCGATATGTGACAAATACAAAACTAAAGAAGCTGAAGAAACAGATCAATCACATTAATCTATATGCAAAATTTGAGGAGTCTAGCTCTAAAGGTGTGGGAGATATAATTTTATAACCTGTTTTCGATAAGGTTTAAAATCGATAACAATACAACAAAAATGGATATCGTTTTTTGGTAACAAACTTGACCTGAGCGTGCTATCCACGGACCAAACAAAAAAAATTCAAGTCTCTAGCTTGTCTAGATGCTTCAATCGACGCGTTCAAACATACGGACGGACGGACAGACGGACAGACAGACAGACAGACCTGATTTCCCATTTTCAATGGGCTCAGGGTATAAAAATAGAAATTGCATAAAATTCACATGAATCTATATGCAAAATTTGAGTGGTCTAGCTCTAAAGGTGTGGGATATAGAATTTTATATCCTGTTTTCGATAAGGTTTAAAATCGATAACATTACAACAAAAATAGATATCGTTTTTTGGTAACAAACTTGACCTGCGCGTGCTATCCACGGACACAACAAAAAAAATTCAAGTCTCTAGCTTGTCTAGATGCTTCAATCGACGCGTTCAAACATACGCACAGACGGACGGTCGGATAGACGGACAGACGGACGGACGGACAGACGGACAGACAGACGGACGGACAGACGGACGGACAGACAGACGGACAGGGCTAAATCGACTCAGCTCGTCGCACTAGTAACAAGAGCCAGTATCCAAAAAATCAAAAAATTTGAAAATGCATCAAATTCACATGACTATATATGCAAAATTTGAGGGGTCTAGCTCTAAAGGTGTGGGAGATAAAATTTTATAACCTGTTTTCGATAAGGTTTAAAATCGATAACAAAACAACAAAAATAGATATAGTTTTTCGGTAACAAACTTGACCTGCGCGTTCTATCCACGGACCCAACAAAAAAAATTCAAGTCTCTAGCTTGTCTAGATGCTTCAATCGACGCGTTCAAACATACGGACAGACGGACGGTCGGATAGACGGACAGACGGACGGACAGACGGACGGACAGACGGACGGACAGACAGACGGACAGGGCTAAATCGACTCAGCTCGTCGCCCTGATATACTTTGTGGGGTCTGACACGCCTCCTTCTGCCTGTTACATACATTTAACAAAACCATTATACACTGATTTCCCATTTTCAATGGGCTCAGGGTATAAAAAACGATAAGAAAAACAAACATCCACCGCACCTGGACTCCAATCTACATCTATTTACTACATATGTAACGTTAAAGGGCGTCATGTCAACTAGCACGACCCCCTCATGTTTATAAATTAAACAAGTAAGAAAACTCTAGTTGGAGGTTGCCGCCTAGGAGATACCCCGAGCCTCGTCCGATTTGCATTGTTTAATAGGCTGTATAGCTTGCGTATAACATTAAATTTTCCAAAATTAAACTAAAGTTTTGAAATTTTATTCAACTAGAATGTATGCAAATCAAAAATAAATAAATAATTAAATAAATAAACAAATTAATAAAAAATCAAGTAAGAACGTTGCCTTAGGGCGAGACCTAAGGCGTGATACTCGTTTCCCACAGGGGCATCTGATATTTTAAATTGAATAATTTATCTCAAATTTTGCATTTATGTAGATTCATGTGAATTTTACGCAATTTCAATTTTTGCAAATATAACTATGTGAATGAATTAGCATTTTTATAAAATGTAAAAAATTCAATAGAATCATATGCTGAAAGTTTCATCAAGTTCTGTTAAGTCAGTCGCAATCTATTAAACAAAACGTTTGGCCAATTATGACACGCACGCGTTAAGCAGCGACAGCAAATATATTTACATTTACACATATGTACATACATTGAAACGTGCAAGCGCGTTTGCTATGTATGGTCACAAATAAATTCAGCGCCATTCATTCTAGCATATTTTTCAACCAAAATTGTTATCGAGTTGTGTTTGCATTTTCAGCCGCTTCTTTAGTTTTGTATTTGTCAAATATCGCCCTTTATACGCATACATTCAACCGACCACCGTTTTTGTATGTACACATATAAATACATACGTTCATATGCGCGCATTTCAGCATTTTCTAAGAATCACAATTGCGATTGATTTATGTTTATATTGTGTTTGCATTAACAGCAACTTCTATAGTTTTGTATTTGTCAAAAGTCGCCCTTGTAGTGAAGTAGTTTTGGATTTGCCAATAGGCAATGCAAAACTGATGTGGCGCAGCAGGTAGACGAAAAGCGTGTAAGCAAAAGGGTCCGCGTTCAAGACGCGGCGGCGACGGCATGAAAATAGTTGCGCAGCTGTTCGTGCCTACATACATACATACCTGATGGGATTTATCGTCAGAAGAAGTCGATTACACAAATATCGGTATTTGATATTTACATTTTTTGTCAGGGTCACACACACAAAAAGAAAATAACATAACTAACCTAGGCTATACGAAAAATGATAATTTTAGCAGATAAATTATTTGCAGAACTTCAACATTAAATCGAATTACATATATTTCTCAGAAATGCCGTTTGTCGTCTTAGCAATTCTTATTAAGCTTATTTATATAGGTGGCACCGGCATATGAATTTTGCTGCTGGGCGTTACAAATTTTGTTGCCAATTTGCCACGCCCCCAGTAGGCGTTGACATATCATATTTGGCAAGTTCCTAGAAGGAGTCGAGGATAACGTAACTGTAAAGTTTGGATACTTACACTCCAAAAATGTGAAAGTTACAGGGTATTTTTTTTTCGATATACCACGCCCCCAAAGGGGCGTAAGATTTATTTTTGGGGAATCAATAGAAGACGCCTCCAGTAACACAAACATCCAATTTGGAATCGTCTAGCTCGAAAACTATAGGAGCTATAAGCTTTTTGCGATTTGCCACGCCCCCTGAAGGCGTAGGTATGTCCGCCATATCTTTTTGATCTTGGGTTGCTTATCCGAGTATATATATCAAATTTCAAGTATCTAGTATCAATAGTGCTGAATTTGTAAAATCACTATATTTTCAGATCCGATTTGCCACACCCCCAGTGGGCGTGGACATAAAATTTTTTGATGAATCTTTATAGAATCGAAGCGTTAAGATACGTGCCAAATTTCAGCATTCTAGCTTTAAAACTGTAGAAGTTACAGTTTTCCCGATTTGCCACGCCCCCAATTGGCGTAGATATATCCGCCATATCTTTTTGAGCTTGGGTGGTCAACGCAAGTATACATTCCAAATTTCAACTCGTAGCTCTTCAACTAATATGATTTCTATGATTTCTATTAACTATGGGCGCAACCATTTTCCGATTTACCACGCCCCTAGTGGGCGTATCCGGAAAATCTTGACACTTTATAATTCGAGGGTATACACGAGTATATGTTCCAAATTTCAAGTCTCTAGCTTCAATAGCGTAGAAAAATATTGCATTCATACGGACAGTCGGACAGACGGACGGGCAGCAAGACGGACATTTCACAAAACCAAAATACTCTTTTTCCCTTTGGGAATCGAGTATAACAAGTAAGAGTGCTCTAGACGAGCCTGCTCGACTAGGAGATACCCTGAGCCCAGTGAAGAATATCAAATCATTCTACGCTCTTTTTAAGCATGCATAAAAACAACATATACACACACACACACATATGCACGCACGCATAGGCGCGAATTACCATCGGGAGCTAGATGGTGTATGTGTAGGTGTCAAGATATTAATAAAACGTCCTCTCCATTCAAATGCCAAAACAGAAGTGAGTTTTTATTTCTAAGTTTTTGGTTTCTTTGTTTCGTATGTTCTTACAAAGAGTACAATGCTTATATGTGTAGGTAAATTATACATCGAGTATTTTATAATTGTGTGTGTGTTTGAGTGTTTTTGTGTGTGCTTATAGGTGTGTACAAAGAATTATTGAATATGTGTTTGTGTGTGTTGTTGGGTTGGTAACTCCTCCCTCCCCAAAATGAAGCAAATGATTAAAAACAGGGTGGATAAAACAGGTGGATACCACTGATTTGTTATGTGAATTGAGCATACTCAGAGGATGTGAGACCAACACAACAATACAAAAATATAAATATAGTATAATATAAAATGTCATCTTTTGTTTATACTATGCTTAAGTACTATGAATAGTATATGTTTGTAGGGGGGCGTCGCAAATAAGTAGAAACACTTTTCTTGTGGGTTGTTTGGAATTACTTTCGCTTTTATTTTAACTTGAAAATTGCACAGTCAGTGTGCGTACACGGTGAAAGGAAAAAAGATCAGAATAGAAGTGTAAAAAAAAGGAAGAGAGGAGGAAAGTAACACAGAAAAACTCCAGAGAAGCAGCAGGAGAGCTGGAGTTGGAGCTTACGCTATTAACAGAGCTGTTAATAGCATAGCATGGGGATGTGGAGGGAGGAGCAGTTCTGTTTAATGGAATCTGAAATAAACATACTCCCCCCCTTGCAAGGATTGCAAGACCTGGGCTGGGTCTATGAGAGAGAACCCATTCGAACACGGTGTTTTGGGCCATTGGAAGGCCGTCTGTGCTGGGAACGATCCCCGGAAGGATAACGTGAGGATACACGTCAGCCCCCAGCACAATTGACACCGATCCGGGACGTGACCAGGTGCTGTCGGCGAGCGTGATCCCTGGAGGCTCAGCTTCCCGCTCGATGGCCCGGATTGGCGTCCGAACGTTCAGCTGGCAGTGATGCTGTCGGGATCTCGTAGTGGGAGAGTTACGACAGATGAGTCATGTAACCTAGACGAGATTGTCGGAAACTCAAATTTTGGTTTTTTCGGAACGGAAACTTGAGCTGTGAAGGACGAGACCATTTTCGGTGATGTTTGCGAAAGAGGGCCGGTGAGTACCCAACCGAAAACAGTCTCTAAGCCAAGAATGGATCCACAGATATTAGGGTGGAAACCTCCCTGAATAATAGACGGAAGGATATCCGCGCCTATAAGAACATCAATTTTCGCACTCTTGTAGAACTCGGGGTCAGCTAGCTGAATATTAGGAAGTTTGTTCAACAAGTTGTGCGGAATTGGAGACGAAGGGAGGTTGCCAGCAAGACTTGGAAGGACGAGAGCAGATGCTTCAATACGCAGTCTCGGCTTCAGTGGAGTCCCGATATGGAAATCGCAAAGCTTTTGCGATCGGGCTGTCACAGCTTGGCTTAAGCCTGACACTCGTGTCTGAACAGGTCGGGAGGGCAGTTTGTGAGGCGGAACAGACGCTCAGAAATAAAAGTCGCCTCAGATCCCGAATCAATCAGCGCCCGGGCAGGATAGGTAGCCCCGAGATGGCATACATGGATCATTGCCGTACCCAGAAGGACATCTTGTGTGTTAGCAGAGAAATACGTCTGGACATGTGAGACATCTCTGGGCGAATGAAGGGGTACGGCAGCTGCAGATGCAGCGCCATTCTCGGATTCATGCTCTTTATGGAGCAGGGTGTTATGCCGACCGTTGCATCTCTGGCAGCTGTGCGCACTGGTGCATCCGTGCAGCAGATGACCGCATGCGAAGCAGTTCAGACACAGCTTCTTCTGCTTTATGTAGGCCTCTCGCTGTTGAACAGACATTTGGAGGAAGCGAGGGCAGAGTCGGACTGGGTGGTTCTTCTTTGAACACAGATCGCATTTTTTGCTCTCAGTGGTGACGTGGGCTTCAAAGGAGTTCAGCCGTTTGGAAGGGGCGGGGTTCGCGGACCTCGGAGCAGGTGTTGGCGCGGCAGAACTGGACCTGTCAGTTTCTATAGCTTCGAGTGCTCGCGCACGCTCGCTGAGAAAACGACTCACTTCCTGCCAAGCTGGGATTTCTGACTTATTTGTCAGCGAATGCTCCCAGAGAGATCGAGTGTGTTCTGGCAATTTGGAAGTGCACAGGAACACAAGGATACAGTCCCAATTCTCCGTAGAGATTTGAGCATGCTCGATCGCAGTGACACATCTGCTCATGGTGCCAACTCTCTGAGAGCCGCGCCTGATTCCTTGGAGACCTTGGTTAGGCTGAAAAGGATTTTAAGCTGGCTGTTGACTAGCAGCCGCTTATTCTCGAACCGGTCGCACAAGGCGCCCCAAGCCGATGCAAAGCCGTCGTTAGTGAGAGGACACTCTGCGACTATAGCATTTGCATCGCCTGCGGTTTTGGAGTTAAGGTGGAAAAGTTTTTCCACCGCAGTCAGCCGGGGATTGTTAATGTATATGGCTGTGAAGAGGTCGCGAAACGTTGGCCAGCGCAAGTAATCGCCGTGGAACACTTCTGTGTCGATGGGAGGAAGGCGACAGCCGCTCGAAGAAACAATAGCGGACACAGAAGCGGGCGGTGCACTCGGTGCGGACACGGCGGCAATTTGCCTGCTCAATTGGGCGGCACTCCGCTCATAGACTGTATAGCAGTGGTCGAATTTGGCTTCCATGGCCTCAACTTCTCCACTGGCTGCCCCCTGACTAAGCGCTTTGGAACACGCTTCGTATTGCAGCTCGGCCTTCTCCCACAGGACCTTGACTCGATCCCGTCGGATCTCTAATGCCTGGAGCTGATCTGCAGGGGTCGAACCAGTCTCTCCGGAATGGTCGATGCGGGCTTCAAATTTAATGAGCCTGTCCGCAGCAGAAATGAACTCGGACAGCGACATTTTAGTCAACGGAATGGTGGACTTTGGAGCGGATCGAGTTACCACCGGACTACGCTTGAGTGTGCTGGAAGTCTGCTGTTTCCCGGACGGAATGGGAGATGCAGAGGAACTGCGCTTGATAAAACGCGAAGGAGGTGCACTCAGTTGCGATCGGCTAGAACGATCCGACATGGAGACTAACTAGAAGTTAGCTGTCGGAAAGGTTTGCGTTAGGGACAGACGATTACTCGGAGAGTGAGTAAAGAAGTTGACGAAATGGCAGGATTTGTCAACCGAACAGGGCACAAATACAGATAAACCGCGTTTCGGAAGCGAAGAGAAGCAATAAGATAAAATAAGTAAAAACAATAATACAGAATAAAAATAAATAAACTGAAAATGAAAATAACTCAAATATATATGTATACAATTTAAAATTTAAAATTTAAAAAAAGAAAATGATAGACGAAAAATATTGATGTAATATATATTTATATTTATTTATTTTTTTTTATTTAAAAAAAGAAGTAAAAAAAAACTGTTTATTATTTTTTATTATTTTTATTTGTTCTCAAAGTGTACCTGCTGAAGCAAACAAAACAAAAAAAAAACAAACCAACAACACAACAACTACCGGAATAGTTGCATATATATATATATATATATATATATATATATATATATATATATATATATATATATATCCCCCCCCCCCCCCCCCCCCCCCCCCCACCCACCACTCTGTGCTGGGAACGATCCCCGGAAGGATAACGTGAGGATACACGTCAGCCCCCAGCACAATTGACACCGATCCGGGACGTGACCAGGTGCTGTCGGCGAGCGTGATCCCTGGAGGCTCAGCTTCCCGCTCGATGGCCCGGATTGGCGTCCGAACGTTCAGCTGGTCCTCATCCCTTCCTTTCAGTGATGCTGTCGGGATCTCGTACTGGGAGAGTTACGACAGATGAGTCATGTAACCTAGACGAGATTGTCGGAAACTCAAATTTTTGGTTTTGGTTTGGTTTTTTCGGAACGGAAACTTGAGCTGTGAAGGACGAGACCATTTTCGGTGATGTTTGCGAAAGAGGGCCGGTGAGTACCCAACCGAAAACAGTCTCTAAGCCAAGTATGGATCCACAGATATTAGGGTGGAAACCTCCCTGAATAATAGACGGAAGGATATCCGCGCCTATAAGAACATCAATTTTCGCACTCTTGTAGAACTCGGGGTCAGCTAGCTGAATATTAGGAAGTTTGTTCAACAAGTTGTGCGGAATTGGAGACGAAGGGAGGTTGCCAGCAAGACTTGGAAGGACGAGAGCAGATGCTTCAATACGCAGTCTCGGCTTCAGTGGAGTCCCGATATGGAAATCGCAAAGCTTTTGCGATCGGGCTGTCACAGCTTGGCTTAAGCCTGACACTCGTGTCTGAACAGGTCGGGAGGGCAGTTTGTGAGGCGGAACAGACGCTCAGAAATAAAAGTCGCCTCAGATCCCGAATCAATCAGCGCCCGGGCAGGATAGGTAGCCCCGAGATGGCATACATGGATCATTGCCGTACCCAGAAGGACATCTTGTGTGTTAGCAGAGAAATACGTCTGGACATGTGAGACATCTCTGGGCGAATGAAGGGGTACGGCAGCTGCAGATGCAGCGCCATTCTCGGATTCATGCTCTTTATGGAGCAGGGTGTTATGCCGACCGTTGCATCTCTGGCAGCTGTGCGCACTGGTGCATCCGTGCAGCAGATGACCGCATGCGAAGCAGTTCAGACACAGCTTCTTCTGCTTTATGTAGGCCTCTCGCTGTTGAACAGACATTTGGAGGAAGCGAGGGCAGAGTCGGACTGGGTGGTTCTTCTTTGAACACAGATCGCATTTTTTGCTCTCAGTGGTGACGTGGGCTTCAAAGGAGTTCAGCCGTTTGGAAGGGGCGGGGTTCGCGGACCTCGGAGCAGGTGTTGGCGCGGCAGAACTGGACCTGTCAGTTTCTATAGCTTCGAGTGCTCGCGCACGCTCGCTGAGAAAACGACTCACTTCCTGCCAAGCTGGGATTTCTGACTTATTTGTCAGCGAATGCTCCCAGAGAGATCGAGTGTGTTCTGGCAATTTGGAAGTGCACAGGAACACAAGGATACAGTCCCAATTCTCCGTAGAGATTTGAGCATGCTCGATCGCAGTGACACATCTGCTCATGGTGCCAACTCTCTGAGAGCCGCGCCTGATTCCTTGGAGACCTTGGTTAGGCTGAAAAGGATTTTAAGCTGGCTGTTGACTAGCAGTCGCTTATTCTCGAACCGGTCGCACAAGGCGCCCCAAGCCGATGCAAAGCCGTCGTTAGTGAGAGGACACTCTGCGACTATAGCATTTGCATCGCCTGCGGTTTTGGAGTTAAGGTGGAAAAGTTTTTCCACCGCAGTCAGCCGGGGATTGTTAATGTATATGGCTGTGAAGAGGTCGCGAAACGTTGGCCAGCGCAAGTAATCGCCGTGGAACACTTCTGTGTCGATGGGAGGAAGGCGACAGCCGCTCGAAGAAACAATAGCGGACACAGAAGCGGGCGGTGCACTCGGTGCGGACACGGCGGCAATTTGCCTGCTCAATTGGGCGGCACTCCGCTCATAGACTGTATAGCAGTGGTCGAATTTGGCTTCCATGGCCTCAACTTCTCCACTGGCTGCCCCCTGACTAAGCGCTTTGGAACACGCTTCGTATTGCAGCTCGGCCTTCTCCCACAGGACCTTGACTCGATCCCGTCGGATCTCTAATGCCTGGAGCTGATCTGCAGGGGTCGAACCAGTCTCTCCGGAATGGTCGATGCGGGCTTCAAATTTAATGAGCCTGTCCGCAGCAGAAATGAACTCGGACAGCGACATTTTAGTCAACGGAATGGTGGACTTTGGAGCGGATCGAGTTACCACCGGACTACGCTTGAGTGTGCTGGAAGTCTGCTGTTTCCCGGACGGAATGGGAGATGCAGAGGAACTGCGCTTGATAAAACGCGAAGGAGGTGCACTCAGTTGCGATCGGCTAGAACGATCCGACATGGAGACTAACTAGAAGTTAGCTGTCGGAAAGGTTTGCGTTAGGGACAGACGATTACTCGGAGAGTGAGTAAAGAAGTTGACGAAATGGCAGGATTTGTCAACCGAACAGGGCACAAATACAGATAAACCGCGTTTCGGAAGCGAAGAGAAGCAATAAGATAAAATAAGTAAAAACAATAATACAGAATAAAAATAAATAAACTGAAAATGAAAATAACTCAAATATATATGTATACAATTTAAAATTTAAAATTTAAAAAAAGAAAATGATAGACGAAAAATATTGATGTAATATATATTTATATTTATTTATTTTTTTTTTTATTTAAAAAAAGAAGTAAAAAAAAACTGTTTATTATTTTTTATTATTTTTATTTGTTCTCAAAGTGTACCTGCTGAAGCACGGAATAGTTGCATATATATATATATATATATATATATATATATATATATATATATATATAAAAAAAAAAAAAAAAAAAAAAAAAAAAAAAAAAAAAAAAAAAAAATAAAAATAAATATAAAAAAAAAATTTAATTACCCCCCCCCATAAAAGGGAAACGACCGCCCTTCCTGCGTCTGTGCTGGGAACGATCCCCGGAAGGATAACGTGAGGATACACGTCAGCCCCCAGCACAATTGACACCGATCCGGGACGTGACCAGGTGCTGTCGGCGAGCGTGATCCCTGGAGGCTCAGCTTCCCGCTCGATGGCCCGGATTGGCGTCCGAACGTTCAGCTGGCAGTGATGCTGTCGGGATCTCGTAGTGGGAGAGTTACGACAGATGAGTCATGTAACCTAGACGAGATTGTCGGAAACTCAAATTTTGGTTTTTTCGGAACGGAAACTTGAGCTGTGAAGGACGAGACCATTTTCGGTGATGTTTGCGAAAGAGGGCCGGTGAGTACCCAACCGAAAACAGTCTCTAAGCCAAGAATGGATCCACAGATATTAGGGTGGAAACCTCCCTGAATAATAGACGGAAGGATATCCGCGCCTATAAGAACATCAATTTTCGCACTCTTGTAGAACTCGGGGTCAGCTAGCTGAATATTAGGAAGTTTGTACAACAAGTTGTGCGGAATTGGAGACGAAGGGAGGTTGCCAGCAAGACTTGGAAGGACGAGAGCAGATGCTTCAATACGCAGTCTCGGCTTCAGTGGAGTCCCGATATGGAAATCGCAAAGCTTTTGCGATCGGGCTGTCACAGCTTGGCTTAAGCCTGACACTCGTGTCTGAACAGGTCGGGAGGGCAGTTTGTGAGGCGGAACAGACGCTCAGAAATAAAAGTCGCCTCAGATCCCGAATCAATCAGCGCCCGGGCAGGATAGGTAGCCCCGAGATGGCATACATGGATCATTGCCGTACCCAGAAGGACATCTTGTGTGTTAGCAGAGAAATACGTCTGGACATGTGAGACATCTCTGGGCGAATGAAGGGGTACGGCAGCTGCAGATGCAGCGCCATTCTCGGATTCATGCTCTTTATGGAGCAGGGTGTTATGCCGACCGTTGCATCTCTGGCAGCTGTGCGCACTGGTGCATCCGTGCAGCAGATGACCGCATGCGAAGCAGTTCAGACACAGCTTCTTCTGCTTTATGTAGGCCTCTCGCTGTTGAACAGACATTTGGAGGAAGCGAGGGCAGAGTCGGACTGGGTGGTTCTTCTTTGAACACAGATCGCATTTTTTGCTATCAGTGGTGACGTGGGCTTCAAAGGAGTTCAGTCGTTTGGAAGGGGCGGGGTTCGCGGACCTCGAAGCAGGTGTTGGCGCGGCAGAACTGGACCTGTCAGTTTCTATAGCTTCGAGTGCTCGCGCACGCTCGCTGAGAAAACGACTCACTTCCTGCCAAGCTGGGATTTCTGACTTATTTGTCAGCGAATGCTCCCAGAGAGATCGAGTGTGTTCTGGCAATTTGGAAGTGCACAGGAACACAAGGATACAGTCCCAATTCTCCGTAGAGATTTGAGCATGCTCGATCGCAGTGACACATCTGCTCATGGTGCCAACTCTCTGAGAGCCGCGCCTGATTCCTTGGAGACCTTGGTTAGGCTGAAAAGGATTTTAAGCTGGCTGTTGACTAGCAGCCGCTTATTCTCGAACCGGTCGCACAAGGCGCCCCAAGCCGATGCAAAGCCGTCGTTAGTGAGAGGACACTCTGCGACTATAGCATTTGCATCGCCTGCGGTTTTGGAGTTAAGGTGGAAAAGTTTTTCCACCGCAGTCAGCCGGGGATTGTTAATGTATATGGCTGTGAAGAGGTCGCGAAACGTTGGCCAGCGCAAGTAATCGCCGTGGAACACTTCTGTGTCGATGGGAGGAAGGCGACAGCCGCTCGAAGAAACAATAGCGGACACAGAAGCGGGCGGTGCACTCGGTGCGGACACGGCGGCAATTTGCCTGCTCAATTGGGCGGCACTCCGCTCATAGACTGTATAGCAGTGGTCGAATTTGGCTTCCATGGCCTCAACTTCTCCACTGGCTGCCCCCTGACTAAGCGCTTTGGAACACGTTTCGTATTGCAGCTCGGCCTTCTCCCACAGGACCTTGACTCGATCCCGTCGGATCTCTAATGCCTGGAGCTGATCTGCAGGGGTCGAACCAGTCTCTCCGGAATGGTCGATGCGGGCTTCAAATTTAATGAGCCTGTCCGCAGCAGAAATGAACTCGGACAGCGACATTTTAGTCAACGGAATGGTGGACTTTGGAGCGGATCGAGTTACCACCGGACTACGCTTGAGTGTGCTGGAAGTCTGCTGTTTCCCGGACGGAATGGGAGATGCAGAGGAACTGCGCTTGATAAAACGCGAAGGAGGTGCACTCAGTTGCGATCGGCTAGAACGATCCGACATGGAGACTAACTAGAAGTTAGCTGTCGGAAAGGTTTGCGTTAGGGACAGACGATTACTCGGAGAGTGAGTAAAGAAGTTGACGAAATGGCAGGATTTGTCAACCGAACAGGGCACAAATACAGATAAACCGCGTTTCGGAAGCGAAGAGAAGCAATAAGATAAAATAAGTAAAAACAATAATACAGAATAAAAATAAATAAACTGAAAATGAAAATAACTCAAATATATATGTATACAATTTAAAATTTAAAATTTAAAAAAAAGAAAATGATAGACGAAAAATATTGATGTAATATATATTTATATTTATTTATTTTTTTTTTATTTAAAAAAAGAAGTAAAAAAAAACTGTTTATTATTTTTTATTATTTTTATTTGTTCTCAAAGTGTACCTGCTGAAGCAATGACGTCACACAAAAAACGTTCCACCCCTGAACTCAGTATCGGATGGATTATCGATAGTTGTGTGACGTGCAAGCACGATCGCTAACGCTTGGAACCAAAAAAAAAACGAGCTTACTGAATTTTCTGTGCTTAATTGTGTTATTGTGTTCTTATATGTTCGCAAAATATTTGTGGAAGTGTTGATATGTGCTGTGCACAAGCTTGACAACTGCTTGTGTATTAATTGTGTTGTTGTTGGCTGCGTATGTGCATACGTACATACGGGCAGCCGATAGCACAAACAGCTGACACAATTAGCACATAAATCAACACAACGCTCAAACGAACTTAACGCTTTGAGGAAGCGAAGGAAGCTTGCAGAAAACGAATTTAAAAACTGAAGTTAAATATGTAAATAAAACACAGAGGATACTGTCGTTTTATTTATTAACTTTAGTTGTAGAATGGCATATGTACATATGTACATATGTATGGATATACGTGTGTGTGTTTGTGTATAGGTCGCCCTGCGGTGTATATGTACGTATAGAAACTGTAACGTCGGACCAGGAGTAGGAGTGATAATATAGGTGCTATAAATCACACACAAACATAAAGACTTATGGAGAAAGCTATATGTATGCCGATATGGTCAGAGTTACAGACAAACATAAAAACGTAAACATATGTATGTTCGTGCTGTGGCTCTGCAATAGCGTGAACAGCTGAGAGCAAGTTTGCCTATGCACGGAATAGTTGCATATATACATATATATATATATATATATATATATATTTCCCGGTCAGCTTGCATGCGCATATATATATATATATATATATATATATATATATATATATATAGCGCATGCAAGCTGACCGGGAGTTGGTTAGTTGCGCTTTATTGTCGGACTGCGGTTCGGACTGATATATAGGAGTTATATACCAAGTACATACATATATATTTGTGGAGAAATATATATGTATTTGACGGACGCGAGGTTAGTGACCTACATATACACACACACACACTAAGAAGTGACTGCTGGTGCAAATAGAAATTTAGCACAGCTGAATACGCTCCTATATCTATAAGAATATATAGATATTGAAACGTTTGCACTATGAGCATATATAGACTTAGAGTATGGCGGATTAGGTGCCACTATATATGTTCGCTCTGTGCACGGAAATGGGGGAAAAAGAAAAGTTTTACTTACCTCGTTGCCTGTGAATCGCTGGGGTTAAAGGTGTTGATATCCGTTGGATATATATCCGGTTCGATGGACCAATGTTGGTAGGGGGGCGTCGCAAATAAGTAGAAAAACTTTTCTTGTGGGTTGTTTGGAATTACTTTCGCTTTTATTTTAACTTGAAAATTGCAGAGTCAGTGTGCGTACACGGTGAAAGGAAAAAAGATCAGAATAGAAGTGTAAAAAAAAAAGGAAGAGAGGAGGAAAGTAACACAGAAAAACTCCAGAGAACCAGCAGGAGAGCTGGAGTTGGAGCTTACGCTATTAACAGAGCTGTTAATAGCATAGCATGGGGATGTGGAGGGAGGAGCAGTTCTGTTTAATGGAATCTGACATAAACAGTATACATTAAAATAAAAAATTATACTGCTTATTATTATGTTGTTCGCCTTATTTTAGATTTATGTATTTTTTGTGGGTGTGTAGTGATAATTGTGTTACCATTATCTTGTAAAACTTTATGTTTGGAGAATCTTGGTGTTAGCTTATTTCTACGATTTTCTTTTCTAAATATGGTATCATTATTGGATACAAGTGTTGCAGGTTTTCTAGCAACATTAAGTTTATCCAAATTCTGTTTGGTATTTGTATGTAACATTTCTTTTATCTCTTGGTATAATTTTGATCGGAAGAAATTTAATTTTTGTAAATATTCGTGATTATTGTCGTATTTAATAGTTTGTTCAAAAATATGAGTGCGTCCAGTGAAAAGTTCGAAAGGTGTGAGTTTTGTAGATGAATGTATAGCGTTATTGTAGGTCAGAAGTGTTTCAGAAAGAGTTTCTTCGTGTTTTTTTGTCTGCTTGTATTTTTTTTTAGTTCGGTGATTATTCTATAAATTATGTTACATGACATTGGATGTCATATTGATTGCAAAAGTCTTTAAATATACTGCCGGAAAACTCTGCACCTTGGCATAGATTAGTTTTTTAGGTATTCCAAAAAGACTAAAAAAATGTTTCATGGAAGTAACGACGTTTATGCAGGTCCTGTTGGGTATAGGGTAGGCACATGCGAATTTTGAAAACTTATCTATAGTATAGTATCTATATAAGGCTATAGTTTTTGTTTATCGTGTATATATCTATATGAATTATTTCCATTGGTTTGCAAGGAGTTTGTGGTACTTGAAAAGGTGGTTTTTGTGGCTGTCTATCATATTTAAGTGTGAGGCAAATTTCGCAACTCTTTATTATCTGTGCTATTTTACTTTTCATATATGGAAAGTAAACTTTTCTTTTAAGATGCATTAGTGTTTCATCAATTTTTCATCAATTGTTATTATTGTGATAATCATTGACAATTTTTTCTTGGTCAGTAGTATTAGTAATATCATTTAGGAAAGTTGTACACCTAAGCAATTTGAAAAGTTTATTGTGAGAAAACTCATTAGAAAACACATCTATAAAATGTTGTCTGATGTGTAAATTGTGCATATCCTGTTTGGTTTTAATGTTTTCTTTAAGATGTCCAGTACAATATCTGTGGTAAAGCTGGGTTCGGTGATTGTTTGCCTTAATATATTTTTAAAGGGAGTAGAAACCTTACAACAAGCAGGAATGCCCTCAGTTAAAACAATCTGCAAGTTAAAGTCGTTAAGTGATTTTTCAATAGTTGGGATGTTGGTTGAAAGGTTATTAGAAATTTCTGCGTCTATATGGTTTACGCTAATGTCTGTTTCGGAACGGATACGACTGAGTGCATCTGCAACCACTTTTTGAGAGCCTTTTTTGTATTGAAATTCAAACTCGTATTCTAATAACTGCAATTTCCAACGGGCGACTTTATCGTTGGTGGAAAATGGCCCTGTGTTCCATTTTAATGGCTTATGATCCGAAACTAAGACAAATCTTTTTCCGAATAAGTAAGGCCTAAAGTGTTTTACTGCCCAGTAAACTGCAAGCATTTCTTTTTCTGTCGTAGAATAACGTGTTTCTTCATCAGATAATCTACGACTTGCATAAGAAATAGGTTTGTCATTTCCAGCTAATTTTTGTGATAAAACAGCGCCAATGGCATAATTGCTTGCATCGGTGGTTAATATAAAAGGTTTGTTGAAATTTGGGTAAACCAATATTGGATTGTTGCAAAGTAATGTCTTACAAAACTCAAAGGCTTTACAGTATTCTTCATCAATAGTTACCGCTTTTGTGCCTTTTAATTGCTGTGTTAGGGGCTTTGTTATGCGTGCAAAGTCCCTAATGAATTTTCGATAATACCCAAGGAGCCCTAGAAATGATTTAATTTCTTTCCTGGTTTTTGGGATGGGGAACTCCTGAATGGCTTTTATTTTGTTGGGATTAGGTTTAACACCATCTAGGAAATTAACCCCTCTTCGAAGGAAGTCAGATTTTGCAATTTGTAATTTAAAGTTAGCTGATCTGAGCCTATCAAAAACTTGTTTAATGTCAGTCAGATGTTTTTGCAGAGATGTCGAAAAAATTATAATATCGTCCAAGTAAACCAGACAGATGGAACCTACAAGATCTCTAAGGATATGGTCCATTACTCTTTGAAACGTTGCAGGAGCGTTCTTCAACCCGAAGGGCATACGGACGAACTCAAAGTGACCACTTTCTACTGTAAAGGCTGTTTTATATCTGTCCGCTTGGTTCATTTCAATCTGGTGAAATCCACTGGCTAAATCGAGCGTTGAGAAATAGGTGGATTTACCGAGTTGATCTAGAATATCGTTTATATTCGGAATGGGGTAGCGGTCTGAAGTTGTTTTTTCGTTGAGTTTACGATAATCTAAAACTAGCCTCCATTTTCGTGTTTCATTTGGACTTGTTTTTTTTTGGAACTACCCAAACTGGGGCACTCCAAGGTGAATAGCTGGTTGTAATTATATTTTGCTTTAGCATTAACTCTATTTGGTTTTTTACTTCCTCTTTTAAGGCGAAAGGATAGCGATAGGATTTGACAAAGATTGGCGTATTATCAGTTGTGTGTATATAGTGTTTAATGTCATTGGTGAACGTTAACTTTTGACTATCGTCATATAAAATGTCTATGTATTTACTACAAAGTTGTGTTAGCGCGATTTTCTCTTCGGAGTTAAGGTGGTCTGTTCTTAATGTGGTGATTGGTTTGTGGATATGTTGAGGATTTTGATTATCTGAGGCTATATTGTATATTTCAACAAATTGATTTTGATTATAGGGGATGATTTTTAATGGCTGTTCCAAATATAGTGGCTGATCTTCGTGGGACTTGTTTATAATTAACATATTACTATATCCGTTAGCTGATTTGTATAGTCCTTCTGATATATTTAAGTGTTTGTTATAAATTGTCTCTTGACTGTAAAAATCACCTTGCTTCAACTGGACTGGAAGATTTATTAAGACTTTTGATAGAGCGGGTATAACATGTACTTCGGTTACTGGATTGTCTTGTATACAAATTTTTATACTCGTTTCCCAAAGGGAAAAAGAGTATATTGGTTTTGTGAAATGTCCGTCTGTCCGTCTGTCCATCTGTCCGTATGAATGCAATATTTTTCTACGCTATTGAAGCTAGAGACTTGAAATTTGGAACATATACTCGTGTATACCCTCGAATTATAAAGTGTCAAGATTTTCCGGATACGCCCACTAGGGGCGTGGCAAATCGGAAAATGGTTTCGCCCATAGTTAATAGAAATCATGGAAATCATATTAGTTGAAGAGCTAGAGAGTTGAAATTTGGAATGTATACTTGCGTTGACCACCCAAGTTCAAAAAGATATGGCGGATATATCTACGCCCATTGGGGGCGTGGCAAATCGGGAAAACTGTAACTTCTACAGTTTTAAAGCAAGAATGCTGAAATTTGGCACGTATCTTAACGATTCGATTCTATAAGGATTCATAAAAAGATTTGATGTCCACGCCCACTGGGGGCGTTGCAAATCGGATCTGAATATAGAGTGATTTTACAAATTCAGCTATATTTTGAGCACTATTGATGCTAGAGGCTTGAAATTTGATATATATACTCGGATAAGCAAGCCAAGATCAAAAAGATATGGCGGACATACCTACGCCTTCAGGGGGCGTGGCAAATCGGAAAAAGCTTATAGCTCCTACAGTTTTAGAGCTAGACGATTCCAAATTGGATGTTTGTGTTACTGGGGGCCCCCTCTATTGATTCCCCAAAAATAAATCTTACGCCCCTTTGGGGGCGTGGTATATGGCAAAAATACCCTGTAACTTTCACATTTTTGGAGTGTAAGCATCCAAACTTTACAGTTACGTTACCCTCGACTCCTTCTAGGAACTTGCCAAATATGATATGTCTACGCCTACTGGGGGCGTGGAAAATTGGCAACAAAATTTTTAACGCCCAGCTGCAAAATTCATATGCCTGTGCCACCTATATAAATAAGCTTAATAAGAATTGCTAAGACGACAAACGGCATTTCTGAGAAATATATGTAATTCGATTTAATGTTGAAGTTCTGCAAATAATTTATCTGCTAAAATTATCATTTTTCGTATAGCCTAGGTCAGTTATGTTATTTTCTTTCAATTACCGATATTTGTGTAATCGACTTAGTCCGAACAAAATTATTCACGCACAAAAAAATTGACGATAGGTCCCATCAGGTATGCATGCATGTAGGCACGAACAGCTGCGCAACTATTTTCATGCCGTCGCCGCCGCGTCTCGAACGCGGGCCCTTTTGCTTACACGCTTTTCATCTACCTGCTGCGCCACATAAGTTTTGCATTGTCTGTTGGCAAATCCGAAACTACTTCACTACAAGGGCGACTTTTGACAAATACAAAACTATAGAAGATGCTGTTAATGCAAACATAATATAAACATAAATCAATTGCAATTGTGATTCTTAGAAAATGCTAAAATGCGCGCATATGAACGTATGTATTTATATGTGTACATACAAAAACGGTGATCGGTTGAATGTATGCGTAAGGGCGATATTTGACAAATACAAAACTAAAGAAGCGGCTGAAAATGCAAGCACAACTCAATAACAATTATGGTTGAAGAATATGCTAGAATGAATGGCGCTGAATTTATTTGTGACCATGCATAAGCAAACGCGCTTGCACGTTTCAATGTATGTACATATGTGTAAATGTAAATATATTTTGCTGTCGCTGCTTAACGCGTGCGTGTCATAATTGGCCAAACGTTTTGTTTAATAGATTGCGACTGACTTAACGGAACTTGATGAAACTTTCAGCATATGATTCTATTGAATTTTTTACATTTTATAAAAATGCTAATTCATATATTATTATATTTGCAAAAATTGAAATTGCATAAAATTCACATGAATCTACATAAATGCAAAATTTGAGATAAATTTGAATGTAAAATACCAGATGCCCCTGTGGGAAACGAGTATCACGCCTTAGGTCTCGCCCTAAGGCAACGTTCTTACTTGTTAAACATGATTTTGGAGTTTCAAGACAAAAATAGGCTAGATTAATATTGGCTTTTAATTTTCTTAGAATATCCATTCCAAACAGGCCTTTAAAATGTGGATGAAAGTCGAAAAGAAGAAACTCCAAAATCATTTCTTCTTTCAACTCTGTAAGCGATTGAATAATGGTTTTTTCTCTAATGACATGTTGATTTAGGACAGTCTGGATAGTTACGGGATTATTGAGAGTTTTGCGATCGGCATTGGAAACTATAGTTGGGCTTATAAATGAATTTGTGGAACCTGTATCTATTAAAAATTTGATGGGTTGGTTTGTGATGGAATTAATCCATATGAAATGTAGTGTTGAGCCATGTGTTCTTTTTGTTAAGTACCATGTTGAGTCTTGGAGGCAGTTTTGAAAAAATTTTCTGCGTCGCTGATATTGCAAAGTTCAGTTGATGATTGTTGTTCATTAATATTATGTAATTGATTGTTGGGGGTGATTGTTGAGTTGAAAGGATTTAGAGTTGAATTTCTATTATTATTGTAATAGTTAGGCTGAGTGATGGCTGCAGAATTTCTATATGAATTGCTTCTATTGTTATACTGTGGGTTATTGTTAGGATGATTTTTTATATTTTGGGGGGCGTGAATATGGTGTTCTTTGTGCTCTAATTTTCTGAGTGTTATTTGGTTTTTGAGAATAGAAAGTCTTTTCTATACGGCAATATTCGTAGGCTTCGTTAATATCTTGCGGATTTTGATACTCGTTTCCCAAAGGGAAAAAGAGTATATTGGTTTTGTGAAATGTCCGTCTGTCCGTCTGTCCGTATGAATGCAATATTTTTCTACGCTATTGAAGCTAGAGACTTGAAATTTGGAACATATACTCGTGTATACCCTCGAACTATAAAGTGTCAAGATTTTCCGGATACGCCCACTAGGGGCGTGGCAAATCGGAAAATGGTTGCGCCCATAGTTAAGAAATCATATTAGTTGAAGAGCTAGAGAGTTGAAATTTGGAATGTATACTTGCGTTGACCACCCAAGCTCAAAAAGATATGGCGGATATATCTACGCCCATTGGGGGCGTGGCAAATCGGGAAAACTTTAACTTCTACAGTTTTAAAGCTAGAATGCTGAAATTTGGCACGTAAATTAACGCTACGATTCTATAAAGATTCATAAAAAGATTTGGTGTCTACGCCCACTGGGGGCGTGGCAAATCGGATCTGAATATAGAGTGATTTTACAAGATCAGCTATATTTTGAGCACTATTGATGCTAGAGACTTGAAATTTGATATATATACTCGGATAAGCAACCCAAGATCAAAAAGATATGGCGGACATACCTACGCCTTCAGGGGGCGTGGCAAATCGTAAAAAGCTTATAGCTCCTACAGTTTTAGAGCTAGACGATTCAAAATTGGATGTTTGTGTTACTGGGGGCCTCCTCTATTGATTCCCCAAAAATAAATCTTACGCCCCTTTGGGGGCGTGGTATATCGAAAAAATACCCTGTAACTTTCACATTTTTGGAGTGTAAGCATCCAAACTTTGCAGTTACGTTACCCTACACTCCTTCTAGGAACTTGCCAAATATGATATGTCTACGCCTTCTGGGGGCGTGGCAAATTGGAACAAAATTTGTAACGCCCAGCTGCAAAATTCATATGCCTGTGCCACCTATATAAATAAGCTTAATAAGAATTGCTAAGACGACAAACGGCATTTCTGAGCAATATATGTAATTCGATTTAATGTTGAAGTTCTGCAAATAATTTATCTGCTAAAATTATCATTTTTCGTATAGCCTAGGTCAGTTATGTTATTTTCTTTTTGTGTGTGTGACCCTGAAATATCAAATACCGATATTTGTGTAATCGACTTAGTCCGAACAAAATTATTTACACACACAAAAATTGACGATAGGTCCCATCAGGTATGTATGCATGTAGGCACGAACAGCTGCGCAACTATTTTCATGCCGTCGCCGCCGCGTCTCGAACGCGGACCCTTTTGCTTACACGCTTTTCATCTACCTGCTGCGCCACATAAGTTTTGCATTGCCTGTTGGCAAATCCGAAACTACTTCACTACAAGGGCGACTTTTGACAAATACAAAACTATAGAAGCTGCTGTTAATGCAAACACAATATAAACATAAATCAATCGCAATTGTGATTCTTAGAAAAAGCTGAAATGCGCGCATATGAACGTATATATTTATATGTATGTGTACATACAAAAACAGTGGTCGGTTGAATGTATGCGTATAAACGGCGATATTTGACAAATACAAAACTAAAGAAGCGGCTGAAAATGCAAGCACAACTCAATAACAATTTTGGTTGAAGAATATGCTAGAATGAATGGCGCTGAATTTATTTGTGACCATGCATGAGCAAACGCGCATGCACGTTTCAATGTATGTACATATGTATGTGTAAATGTAAATATATTTTGCTGTCGCTGCTTAACGCGTGCGTGTCATAATTGGCCAAACGTTTTGTTTAATAGATTGCGACTGACTTAACGGAACTTGATGAAACTTTCAGCATATGATTCTATTGAATTTTTTACATTTTATAAAAATACTAATTCATTCACATAGTTATATTTGCAAAAATTGAAATTGCATAAAATTCACATGAATCTGCAAAATTTGAGATAAATTATTAAATTTAAAATACCAGATGCCCATGTGGGAAACGAGTATGACGCTGTAGGTCTCGCCCTAAAGCAACGTTCTTACTTGTTTTATTTTACTAAAGTTTTAAGAGGTTCTCGCAAGTGGAATAAAAATGTATTCAAGCAAATTTCGTCATAGAGTTTAGCTTTGTCGGTCGAGTATTGATTTGCGTTTCGTAATCTGTCTGTTAATTGAGATCTTATTTTCAAAATACCATAAAAAAGTTGACCTAAAGATAAGTTATCACAAATGTTTTGCATATCGTGAATAAGCATAGCTTCACTTTTTTTGTTACCATAATGTTGAATCAGATTAGCCTTAATGTCATTCCAGATGAGTCCAGTGTCGCACAGTTTTAACGCGTCATTAGCTCTTCCTATGACTTTATTCCTGATAGCTCTTAGTAGAAGGGAGCTGTACGGTGTCTGGTCGATTCCTTGCATAGATGTGATCACTTCTTCCACATTAACGATGAAGTCTTGCAGTTGATTAGGGGTTCCGTCAAAGGTAGGTACTTCCTTGATGAAAGCGAGGATGTCGGTTGGGGTTAAAGTTGTTGGAGTGTTATCCATGCTAATTGTTGAAGGTGTACCGTTTGAAGTCGATATAGTAGACGGAAGTGATACCGAGGCGTTGCCGGAGTCCATTGAGTTTTCGTTGGGAGGATAAACTGTGTTTTCGCTTATTTTTGTGCTTTGTCTGGTAGATGTTTTTGGCCGAAGTGTATATCGCTTTGACATTTCTTAATAAAATGCTATTGCTTGTGGTATTGACACCAGTTTTACGAATGCTGCGTTGGTATAAAAGTTGTTGCGCCAGAATTCATCGGATCTAATTCACCGTAGGGGAAAACAACGTAAGAATGAAAATGATATATACTATGAAAATTTGTGTATGTGTTTTACCAAAGCCGATCAGTTAAGTCATATAATTATCAACGTTTGATTTTATAGACTTTTCTGTTCACATGAGCGATTACAACTATTTATCACTGCACTATGAAATTATTTGTAAGCTGTATGTTTTTTCTGTTTGAGCTCTGTGTCGCAACTGATCTTGCAGTTTTGCGAGTTGCTCATTGAATAGTGTCTTTCACTACAAACTACATATTTTGTAGCGTAGTTGTGCGAATGTGTGGCGCCAGGCATATTTCGTTTCGTCGAAATGAGCGACGGTGGCGGCGTCGAAAGATAGATTAGTGGCGCCATATATTGTATGTTGCATAGATTTGTTATTGTCGACCGAAACTTCTTGAGTTTTGAGCGTGGTAATTCTGTCGCGTGTCGCGTGTCTAGTGGCGCCGGACATCAGAGCCTCTTTAGTGTTGAGAGTGACGACCGAAATTCAAGATTTCGTTAGGTCGGCGACGAAACGCAGAATTGTGGCGTTGCTGCTTTTTATTTATTTTTCATAGCGTGTCTTAAAATTTCATGTAGTTGTGAAATAATAGACGATTTTCTAGTTACGTATGTCTGCATATTTGTACTACATGTACATATTCACAAATACATTACTATGTTGTTTAATCATGCTGTGGCAGTAGTGATTATCAGTGATTGATTCCACCCCACCACATCATGAGTTTGTGAATGAATGTTTGTTGTGTATGAAGTACGATGATCAGCGTTTGATTCCATATATCACACCACAAGATGTTCATATGCATACATATTTATATATATATTTTTAATGAATAATGTTGCGATAACAGTAATTATCAACGATTGATTCTGCCCAATCGCAACACATTTGTTATTTAAAATTAGGTACATATTTTTATATTTTTTTTTTTTTTTTTTTTTTTTTTTTTTTGGTGTGGTAACGATTATCAGCGATTGATTCCGTTCCATTTAGCAATGCATCTTATACATAGTTACTCCACTTTAGTGAAGTTCACAAAAATAATGATTCTTAGCATGATTATAAGTAGATCCATTCCTTAACCGGCTGCGCCAATTACCATCGGGAGCTAGATGGTGTATATGTGTAGGTGTCAAGATATTAATAAAACGTCCTCTCCATTCAAATGCCAAAACAGAAGTGAGTTTTTATTTCTAAGTTTTTGGTTTCTTTGTTTCGTATGTTCTTACAAAGAGTACAATGCTTATATGTGTAGGTAAATTATACATCGAGTATTTTATAATTGTGTGTGTGTTTGAGTGTTTCTGTGTGTGCTTATGTGTGTACAAAGAATTATTGAATGTGTTTGTGTGTGTTGTTGGGTTGGTAACTCGCGCACTCTGCCAACTGCGCAGTTGACGCAACGACTGCGCTTCGGCTGCAATGTGGGTATAACTATGGGAACCTAATTGTTTAATAACTTTTCTTAGCCATGGACTAACTGCATCAAACTTTCACGACGTATTCATGGCATTCATATGTGTGCATTTGCCAAAGCACAGGTCTCTAGTATTTGATGTGCGCTTTTTACAAATAAGGGGCTATTGGGGGCGAATGGGGCATGGCATCCAAAATCTAAAGATTACATAATCTCCGTATTAAGTCTCTAGCTCAAACGACGTACAAACTACGTCTTAAAAACGTATTTTCGATAAGCATTAAAATCGATAATATTACAACAAAAATAGTTATCGTTCATACGAAGCAAACTTGACCTGCGCGTGCTATACACGGACCCAACAAAAAATTAAGTCTCTAGCTTGCCTAAATGCTTCAATCGATGCGTTCAAACATACGGATAGACGGACAGACGGACAGACGGACGGACGGACAGACGGACGGACAGACAGACGGACAGGGCTAAATCGACTCAGCTCGTCGCCCTGATCAAGAATATATATACTTTGTGGGGTCTGACACGCCTCCTTCTGCCTGTTACATACATTTAACAAAACCATTATACCCTGATTTCCCATTTCCAATGGGCTTAGGGTATAAAAAGAAGAAAAACAAACATCTCCGCACCTGGACTCGAACCTGCATCTATTTACTACATTAACGTTAAAGCGCATCATCTCAACTAGCACAACCACCTCATATATATAGATTTAAAAACAAAAATTAAAAAGTTACGCTGTTGTTGTCACTGACTTTGCGTCTATCCACTACGCCACACCAGTATTGTGTTGGGTGTTGGCAAAACGCAAAGTAGTACTACAAGGGCGATATGTGACAAATACAAAACTAAAGAAGCTAAAAAACAGATCAATCGCAATTGTGATTCTTAGAATATGCTGAAATGCGCGCATATGAATGTATGAGTATGTGTACATACAAAAACGGTGGTATGTTTGAATGTATGCGTGCTAAGGACGATATATGACAAATACAAAACTACAGAAGCGGCTGAAAATGCACAGAAGCGGCTGTGCATATGCATAAGCAGTCGCGCTTGCTCGTTTCAATGTAAGTATGTGAGAATATATGTATATGTTTTTTGCTGTGCGTCGCAGCTTGTCACGTGCGTATGATAATTGGCTAAACGTTTTGTTTAATAAATCGGGACTGACTTAACGGAATTTGATTGAACTTTCGGCATATGATTCTATTAAATTTTTTACATTTTATAAAAATGCTAATTTATTCACATGGTTATATTTGCAACAGACTCTCCATGAGTGGAGAATGGTGTGGGGGGGGGGAGTGGCGGTTAACTAGTAAAAAGAGCCAGTATCCAAAAAATCAAAAAAATTGAAAATGCATCAAATTCACATGACTATATATGCAAAATTTGAGGGGTCTAGCTCTAAAGGTTTAAAATCAATAAAAAAAAAAAACAATAAAAATAGATATCGTTTTTCGGTAACAAACTTGACCTGCACGTGCTATCCACGGAACCAACAAAAAAAATTCAAGTCTCTAGCTTGTCTAGATGCTTCAATCGACGCGTTCAAACATACGGACAGACGGACGGATGGACGGACGGATGGACGGACGGACAGACAGACTCAGACTCAGCTCGTCGCCCTGATATATGTTATATATGTTGTTATGTTGTTAAATACCTTTAACAAAACCATTATACCCTGATTTCCCATTTTCAATCGGCTCAGGATATAAAAATTCAAGTCTCTAGCTTGTCTAGATTCTTCAATCGACGCTTTCAAACATACGGACAGACGGACAGGCGGACGGACGGATGGACGGACGGACAGACAGACAGACGGACAGGGCTAAATCGACTCAGCTCGTCGCCCTGATCAAGAATATATATACTTTGTGGGGTCTGACACGCCTCCTTCTGCCTGTTACATACATTTAACAAAACTATTATACCCTGATTTCCCATTTTCAATGGGCTCAGGGTATAAAAAAACAAGTAAGAACGTTGCCTTAGGGCGGAACCTAATGCGTGATACTCGTTTCCAATAGGGGCATCTGGTATATTAAATTTAATAATATATCTCAAATTTTGCATTTATGTAGATTCATGTGAATTTTATGCAATTTCAATTTTTGCAAATTATTAGCATTTTTATAAAATGTAAAACATTCTATAGAATCATATGCTGAAAGTTTATATTGTGTTTAAATTAACAGCAGCTTCTATAGTTTTGTATTTGTAAAAAGTCACCATTGTATTGAACTACAGTCGGATTTGCCAACAGGAAATGAAAAGCTGATGTGGCGCAGCAGATAGATGCAAAGCGCGTAAGCAAAAGGGGCCGAGTTCAAACACGACGGCGACGGCATGAAAATAGTTCTTTTCCCCTTAATAAATAGGAAGTGGCTTTGCTAGCTGAGATGGTGTACTTTAACGATACATATGTAGTAGATGTAGGTTAAAATCCAGCGGCATCGACTTTTGTTATTCTCTTTATTTTGTTTGTTTAACAATCTATTTAATTATATAATTATTTTTTATTGAAATACAAATCTCCTAGGCAGACGCTCCCGAATAGAGTTTTTATACTTATACTTATACATTAAGTATAACATAATGCAAGACTTTCGCAAGTATTTCGCACATGGGCAGATAAATGCATATACATATGCACATGTAAGCAAGCGAATGTACGTGTAAGTAACGTGTACATCATCACAACAAATTCGATTCAATGATTGTGCGCAGCTGTTCGTGCGTAGGCACGAACATACTTAATGTATGTAGATACATACATACATGATGGGCGCCATTGTCAATTTTTGTGTGTGGAATAATTTTGTTCTGAATGACCAGTCTATATGAATTCGATCAAAAAAGCATGATGGTATGGTCACACACACAAAAAGGAAAATAATATAACTGACCTAGGCTATACGAAAAATGATAATTTAAGCAGATAAACTGCTTGAAGAACTTCAAAATTAAATCGAATTACTTAGATTTCGTACTATTATTTCTTTGAAATGCCGTTTGTCGTATTAGCAATTCTTATTAAGCTTATTTATATAGGTGGCACAGGCATATGAATTTTGCAGCTTGGCGTTACAAACTTTGTTGCCAATTTGCCACGGCCCCACTAGGCGTAGACATATCATATTTGGCAAATTCTTAGAAGGAGTTGAGGGTAACGTAACTGTAAAACTTGGATGCTTACGCTCCAAAAATGCGAAAGCTACAGGGTATTTTTCGACATACCACGCCCCCAAAGGGTCGTAATATTTATTTTTGGGTAATCGATAGGGGAGGCCTCCAGTATCACAAACATCCATTTTTTAAGCGTCTAGCTCTAAAACTGTAGGAGCTATAAGGTTTTGTGATTTGCCACGCCCCCTGAAGGCGTAGGTATGTCCGCCATATCTTTTTGATCTTGGGTTGCTTATCCGAGTATATATATATCAAATTTCGAGTCTCTAGCATCAATAGTGCTTAAAATATAGCTGAACTTGTAAAATCACTCTTTATCATCTATCAATCTTTATAGAATCGAAGCGTTAAGTTATGTGCCAAATTTCAGCATTCTAGCTTTAAAACTGTAGAAGATACAGTTTTCTCGATTTGCCCCGCCCCCAATGGGCGTAGATATATCCGCCATATCTTTCTTGAGTGTTCATTGCAAGTATACATTCCAAATTTCAACTCTCTAGCTCTTCAACTAATATGATTTGTTGACTATGAGGGCAAGCATTTTCCGATTTGCCACGCCCCTAGTGGGCGGGTCGGGAATCTTGACACATTATAATTCGAGGGTATACACGAGTATATGCTCCAAATTTCAAGTCTCTAGCTTCAATAGCGTAGAAAAAAATTGTATTCATACGGACAGACGGACAGGCGGCCAGACGGATAGACGGACAGACGGCCAGACGACCAATATACTCTTTTTCCCTTTGGGAAACGAGTATAAAACTTAAAAAAGTTATGTCGTCGTCGCTGAGTTTCGAACTCGGGACATTTTGTTTACGCGCTTCGCGTCTATCCACTACGCCACACCAGTACTGCATTTCCTGTTGGCAAAACCCTAAAAATAAAACAAGTAAGAACGTTGCATGAGGGCGAACCTAATGCGTGATACTAGTTTGCCATAGGAGCATCTGGTATATTCAATTTAATAATATATCTCAAATTTTGCATTTATGTAGATTCATGTAAATTTTATGCAATCTAAATTTTTGTTACATTTTGGATACCGGCCTTTTTAACTAATTACCTACGCCCTCATATACTGTCAATTGAAGGTCTGTTGCAAATATAACTATGTGAATGAGTTAGCATTTTTATAAAATGTATGCTATATATATGCCGAAAGTTTCATCAAGTTCCGTTAAGTCAGTCGCAATCTATTAAACAAAACGTTTGGCCAATTATGACACGCACGCGTTAAGCAGCGACAACAAAATATATTTACATTTACACATATGTACATACATTGAAACGTGCAAGCGCGTTTGCTTATGTATGGTCACAAATAAATTCAGCGCCATTCATTCTAGAATATTCTTCAACCAAAATTGTTATTGAGTTGTGTTTGCATTTTCAGCCGTTTCTTTAGTTTTGTATTTGTCAAATATCGCCCTTTATACGCATACATTCAAACCGACCACCGTTTTTGTATATACACATATAAATACATACGTTCATATGCGCGGATTTCAGCATTTTCTAAGCATTACAATTGCGATTGATTTATGTTTATATTGTGTTTGCATTACCAGCAGCTTCTATAGTTTTGTATTTGTCAAAAGTCGCCCTTATAGGGAAGTAGTTTCGGATTTGCCAACAGGCAATGCAAAACTGATGTGACGCAGCAGGTAGATGAAAAGCGTGTAAGCAAAAGGGTCCGCGTTTGAGACGGCGGCGACGACATGAAAATAGTTGCGCAGCTGTTCGTGCCTACATACATACATACATGATGGGTCCTATCGTCAATTTTTTTGTGTGGAATAATTTTGTTCAGACTAAGTCGATATTTGTGTAATCGATATTTGATATTTAAATTTTTTGTCATGGTCAGACACACAAAAAGAAAATAACATATCTAACCTAGGCTATACGAAAAATGATAATTTTAGCAGATAAATTATTTGCAGAACTTCAACATTAAATCGAATTACAAATATTTCTCAGAAGTGCCGTTTGTCTTCTTAGCAATTCTTATTAAGCTTATTTATATAGGTGGTACAGGCATATGAATTTTGTAGCTGGGCGTTACAAATTTTGCTGTCAATTTGCCACGCCCCCAGTAGGCGTAGACATATAATATTTGGAAAGTTCCTAGAAGGAGTCGAGGGTAATGTAACTGTACAGTTTGGTTGCTTACACTCACAAAATGTAAAAGTTACAGGGAATTTTTTCGATATACCGAGTCCCCAGAGGAGCGTAAGATTTATTTTTGGGGAATCAATAGAGGAGGCTCTAAAACTGTAGGAGCTATAAGCTTATAAGCTATAAGCGTAGGTATGTCCGCCATATCTTTTTGATCTTGGGTTACTTATCCGAGTATATATATCAAATTTCAAGTCTCTAGCATTTCCCATTTTCAATGGGCTCAGGGTATGAAATGAAGAAAAACAAACATCACCACACCTGGATTCGAACCTGCATCTATTTACTACATATGTAACCTTAGAGCGCATCATGTCAACTAGCACAACCATATCATGTTTATAAATTTAAAAAAAAATTTAAAAAGTTACGCTGTTCTCAGTGAGTTTCGAACTCGGGACCTTTCGTTTACGCGCTTTGCGTTTACCCACTACGCAACACCAGAATTGCGTTGATTGTTGGCAAAACCCAAAGTAGTACTACAAGGGCGATATTTGAGAAATGCATAACTAAAGAAGCAGATCAATCGCAATTGTGATTCTTAGAATATGCTGAAATGCGCGCATATGAACGTATGAGTATGTGTACATACAAAAACGGTGGTCTGTTTGAATGAATGCATGTAAAGGGCGATATATGAGAAATACACAACTACAGAAGCGGCTGAAAATGCAAACACAATTCAAACACAGATTCGGTTGAAGAATATGCTAGAATGAATGGCGTTGAATGTATTGGTGCACATGCATAGCAGAGGCGCTTGCACGTTTCAATGTATGTGTATGTATATATGTTTTTTGCTGCGCGTCGCTGCTTGCCACGTGCTGTGATAATTGGCTAAACGTTTTGTGTGTATTATGTATGTAGGCACGAACAGCAGCGCACAATCATTGAATCGAATTTGTTGTGATGATGTACACGTTACTTACACTTACATTCGCTTGCTTACATGTGCATATGTATATGCATTTATCTGCCCATGTGCGAAACGCTTGCGAAACTCTTACATTATGTTATACTTAATGTATAAGTATAATGTATAAGTAAGAAAGCTCTAGTCGGGGGTGTCTGACTAGGAGATTTGTATGGCAATCAAAAATAATTATATAATTAAATAGATAGTTAAAACAAACAAAATAAAGAGAAAAACAAAAGTCGCTGCCGCTGGATTTGAACCTACATCTACTACATATGTATCGTTAAAGCACACTATCTCAACTAACAAAGCCATTTCCTATTTATTAAGGGGAATAAAAACTATTGGCTTACGCGCTTTGCATCTACCTGCTGCGCCACATCAGTTTTGCATTGCCTGTTGGCAAGTCCGACTATAGTTCACTATAAGGGCGACTTTTGACAAATACAAAACTATAGAAGCTGCTGTTAATGCAAACACAATATAAACACATTGTGATTCTTAGAAATTGCTGAAATGCGCGCATATGAATGTATGTGTATGGGTACATACAAAGACGTTGGTCTGTTTGCATTTATACGTGTAAAGGGCGATATTTGACAAATACAAATCTAAAGAAGCGGCTGAAAATACAAACACAACTCAATAACAATTTTGGTTAAAGAATATGCTAGAATAAATGACGTTGAATTTATTTGTGCCCATGTGTTGCAAACGCGCTTGCACGTTTCAATGTATGTGTAAATGTAAATGTATTTTGCTGTCGCTGCTTAACACGTACGTGTGATAATTGGCCAAACGTTTTATTTAATAGATTGGGACTGACTTAACGAAACTTAATGAAACTTTCAGCATATGATTCTATTGAATTTTTAACATTATATAAAAATGCTAGTAATTTGCAAAAATTTAAATTTCATAAAATTCACATGAATCTACATAAATGAAAAATTGGAGATAAAAAAATTCAAGTCTCTAGGTCGACTACGTTCTGAAATCGACGCGTTCGAACATACAGACAGACGGACGGAGGGACATACAGACGGACAGGGCTGATGTGTATTTTTCTTGCGTGTGCTTCACTTTACTTCTAATAAAATTAAGATTTTGAATTCTATATGCTGTTTGTCCAGAGTAGAATGTTTCTGGAAGATTGGCTGCGCCAGTTATGATGTCGAGTTCCTGAAGGAGGGGGGCACCCTTAAATAAATCCAGTAGACGGGTTTTTAGGCTTGTTATTATTTATTATTAGTCAGATAGTTGAACTTGTCGCTTGATTGTCAAAAATCGAACTGACTGCAAAGCTCTTATTTGCTCTTCTTATAGCTGCCTCTGTAGTTTCGCTGTCTGCGTCGCTGCTTTCAGAATACCTAGGCCCTTCATGTCCCAGTTCTTTTTAGTTTCGTAGTCTGTGTCGCCGTTGCCAGAACTCCGAGAATTGTGTCTGTTCCAATTCTCGGGCGATGGACCGTTGGTGTCTTAAGTCGACGCTGCAACATAGTTGTGAAATTGCCTACAAGGCAAGACGCGTCGGCTTTGCGGGGGGAACGTCGAAGGATGTCTAGACGTTAACTTGGGAATTTTTCATGTCGATGGGCACGACAGTGAATGTGAAAGGCCTTGAGAAGGTCGTTCGATGCGATGAATGAAGCGGACCAATAACTGGGAGATCGGGCTCCCTTGATGCTAAAGAATCCATCAGCACCTGATGGTATCCAACGCAGAACCACTTAAGCAGGATCGAAGATGCTGAAACTTCTCAATAGGACTGAGATCCGGATCACCATCTATGATTGTCTTGAACATAGAGTAGAAGTTTTCCCACTCAGTGTATACTCCACTATATTTTGGCAGCTCCTGCTGCGGCAAACGTGATCGATTAGCCATAACGAGTGTGGGATGAGCATTTTGAACCACTTGTATTAAGCTTCGATGAAAGTTGTTGGATCCGACCAACGAGATAGATCACTAGATATGGACTCAAAGTTAGATTCCTCTGTGGTAGTATGGACTGAATCAAAATTTGACTCCAACTTGGTTAACGAATCTAAAAGCACACGTAAATCACACGAATCCATGTGGCTTAATATTCCATAACGGAATATAGCCTTTCAAGCCTATCGAAAACCGCGTTTGTTTCGAGTTTAAGAAAATTCTAGTCGGAGGTACCCGACTAGGAGATACCCTGAGCCCTGTCCGAGCTTGCATATAACATAAAATTTTGCAATATTAAATTATATTTTTGAAATTTTATTCAACTAGAATGTATGTAAATCAAAAATAAATAAATAATTAAATAAATAAACAAATTAATAAAAAAAACAAGTAAGAGTGCTCTAGTCGAGCCTGCTCGACTAGGAGATACCCTGAGCCCAGTGAAGAATATCAAATCATTCTACGCTCTTTTTAAGCATTCATCAAAACAACATATACACACACACACATATGCACGCACGCATAGGCGCGCACTCTGCCAACTGCGCAGTTGAAAAAAAAAGAAGAATAACAAACATCACCGCACCTGGACTTGAACCTGCTTTTATTTACTACATATGTAACTTTAAAGCGCATCATCTTCACTAGCACACTTCATGTTTATAAATTAAAAAAAAAAAAACAAGTAAGAACGTTGCCTTAGGGCGAAACCTAATGCGTGATACTCGTTTCTCTGGTATATTAAATTTAATAATATATCTCAAATTTTGCATTTATGTAGATTCATGTGAATTTTATGCAATTTCAATTTTTGCAAATAAAACCATGTGAATGAATTAGCATTTTCATAAAATGTAAAAAATTCTATAGAATCATATGCTGAAAGTTTCATCAAGTTCCGTTAAGTCAGTCCCAATCTATTAAGCAAAATGTTTGGCCAATTATGACACGCACGCGTTAAGCAGCGACAGCAAAATATATTTATATTGTTGTGTCGTTTGCCGCATTTGATGCATGTCCAATCCTTATTGCAACTTTAATGCAATGGGTGTCTAGGCATTTAAAGCATAGAAAGTTTTAAATAACAAATTCCTTGCGCTTTGTAAGTATCTCAGCTTTAAATATTTGACACCTGGCTATTTCGTGGCCATTCAGTTTGCAAAAACGGCATATTTCGTAGCGCGTTTCTATAGACGTCTGGATGGCTCTTTTTTGCACTGAGTCTACTGAATTGTATAGTTGATCAATAAACTCGAGTACATTATTCAATGTGCATTTCTCTGGCTCTCTTTACATGTTGCTCGTAAAGTTGTAGCAGTTCACTCGAGAATCTTCATAGCAATTTTTGCCAATTTTGCCTTCTTGTTTGACGATGTGAATGCACTCATTTGCTGTGTATAAGAAATGGCGGATCCTGCCTTCATCATCGTTCTTCAGCAGTTCCATGTCCACCAGTTGCTGTGAATCATGTTGGAGAATATCTCGAAGAAGGCTTTGGAGCTTGGAACTTCTATGTTCCGCAAGTCACTTATTTTTCTGTTTAGTTTATCTAACAGCCTGTCGAGGATGTATTTCAGTTCTTCTTTATCGTCGCTGTCGTAGGCAGATTTTCCATATCTTGCCTGTAAGTCCACGAACGGTGTTTGGATTTTGTTCAATAGGAAGTTTAATTTATCTTATATTCAAAGATTTCTTCTTGCTTGCTTGACTCTAGGTTGGCATACACTTCTTTGATGTACTGATTTACCTTTCTTTTAGAGCTTTTTAATCCACAAGATTTACCAGGTCATCCTTTGGGCTCACCCTTCTGTGTGACAATAATCATTCCTGTTCAAAATATTCTTCCCTGAATTTGTCGTATTTGTCATTTGTCGACACATGTGGGCTTTATATATATATCGCATGCTAGTCGTTGAGTGCGTAGATGACATGTTTCCATATTTATATATATTTTTATGTTCATGAATGAACAAAAATAATAAAAATAACAACAAGTAAAAACGTTGCATTCCGACGTAACCGTATGCGATACTCTTTTCCCATAGGGGCTTCTGGTATATTAAATTTAATAATATATTTTGCATTTATGTAGATTCAAGTGAATTTGATGCAATTTCAATTTTTTTTATATTTTGGCCCATTTTACTGATTACCTACCCCCCACCCCCCTCATACACAGGCAATTAAAGTTCTGTTGCAAATATAATCATGTCAATGAGTTAATATTTTTATATAATGTAAAAGATTCAATATGCTGAAAGTTTTATCAAGTTCCGTTAAGTCAGTCAGTTTGGCTAATTATCACACACACGTGGCAAAAAGCGTCGCATAGCAAAAAACATTTACATTAACACATACAGTGAATAGTACACGCGCATGTGCTAAATTCAAGGCCATTCATTCTTTAACCAAAATTGTTATTGAGTTGTGTTGTGTTTGCATTTTCAGCCTCTTCTTTAGTTTTGTATTTGTCAAATATCGGTATTTACACGCATACATTCAAACAGAGCACCGTTTTTATATGTACACATACAAAACGTTCATATGCGCAAGTTACCAATACAACAATGTTGCCACCATTTCCTGGAACGAAACCCAGTACAGAAGACCTTGTAGCGACTCTGTGCTGATAATTCCATTGTTTGTAAAAGACACACACACATATGTATACAAACAACCAAAAAGCATTATCAATAAATCTCAATTCGATTATTGCCTTTACCTTGAGCAGAAGTTTTTCTATACACATCCATCTAGCTCCCGATGGTAATTGGCGCTACCGGTTCAGGAATGGATTTACTTACTACCACTTAAGAATAATTTTTAGTTTGTATCGTAATCAAAGTGGTAACAGTAAAAATTATCTGTCTATAATATATACATGTCTCTAAATGGAACGGAATAAATCGTTGATAATCATTACCACGACACAACACAGACACAGAAACCGAATAAAAAACAAGTAAGAACGTTGCCTTAGGGCGAGACCTAAGACGTGATACTCGTTTCCCACAGGGGCATCTGGTATTTTAAATTTAATAATTTATCTCAAATTTTGCATTTATGTAGATTCGTGTGAATTTTACGCAATTTCAATTTTTGCAAATATAACTATGTGAATGAATTAGCATTTTTATAAAATGTAAAAAATTCAATAGAATCATATGCTGAAAGTTTCATCAAGTTCCGTTAAGTCAGTCGCAATCTATTAAACAAAACGTTTGGCCAATTATGACACGCACGCGTTAAGCAGCGACAGCAAAATATATTTACATTTACACATATGTACATACATTGAAACGTGCAAGCGCGTTTGCTTATGTATGGTCACAAATAAATTCAACGCCATTCATTCTAGCATATTCTTCAACCAAAATTATTATCGAGTTGTGTTTGCATTTTCAGCCGCTTCTTTAGTTTTGTATTTGTCAAATATCGCCCTTTATACGCATACATTCAACCGACCACCGTTTTTGTATGTACACATATAAATACATACGTTCATATGCGCGCATTTCAGCATTTTCTAAGAATCACAATTGCTATTGTGATTTATGTTTATATTGTGTTTGCATTAACAGCAACTTCTATAGTTTTGTATTTGTCAAAAGTCGCCCTTGTAGTGAAGTAGTTTCGGATTTGCCAATAGGCAATGCAAAACTTATGTGGCGCAGCAGGTAGATGAAAAGCGTGTAAGCAAAAGGGTCCGCATTCGAGACGCGGCGGCGACGGCATGAAAATAGTGGCGCAGCTGTTCGTACCTACATACATACATACCTGATGGGACCTATCGTCAATTTTTTTGTGCGTGAATAATTTTGTTCGGACTAAGTCGATTACACAAATATCGGTATTTGATATTTACATTTTTTGTGAGGGTCACACACACAAAAATAAAATAACATAACTGACCTAGGCTATACGAAAAATGATAATTTTAGCAGATAAATTAATTGCAGAACTTCAACATTAAATCAAATTACATATATTTTTCAGAAATGCCGTTTGTCGACTTAGCAATTCTTATTAAGCTTATTTATATAGGTGGCACAGGCATATGAATTTTGCAGCTGGGCGTTACAAATTTTGTTGCCAATTTGCCACGCCCCCAGTAGGCGTAGACATATCATATTTGGCAAGTTCCTAGAAGGAGTCGAGGGTAATGTAACTGTAAAGTTTGGATGCTTACACTCCAAAAATGTGAAAGTTACAGGGTATTTTTTCGATATACCACGCTCCAAAGGGGCGTAAGATTTATTTTTGGGGAATCAATAGAAGAGGCCTCCAGTAACACAAACATCCAATTTTGAATCGTCTAGGTCTAAAACTATAGGAGCTATAAGCTTTTTGCGATTTGCCACGCCCCCTGAAGGCGTAGGTATGTCCGCCATATCTTTTTGATCTTGGGTTGCTTATCCGAGTATATATATATCAAATTTCAAGTCTCTAGCATCAATAGTGCTCAAAATATAGCTGAATTTGTAAAATCACTCTATATTCAGATCCGATTTGCCACGCCCCCAGTGAGCGTGGACATAAAATCTTTTTATCAATCTTTATATCAAAGCGTTAAAATACGTGTCAAATTTCAGCATTCTAGCTTGAAAACTGTAGAAGTTACAGTTTTCCCGATTTGTCACGCCCCCAATGGGCGTAGATATATCTGCCATATCTTTTTGAACTTGGGTGGTCAACGCAAGTATACATTCCAAATTTCAACTCTCTAGCTCTTCAACTAATATGATTTCTATGATTTCTATTATCTATGGGCGCAACCATTTTCCGATTTGCCACGCCCCTAGTGGGCGTAACCGGAAAATCTTGACACTTTATAATTCGAGAGTATACACGAGTATATGTTCCAAATTTCAAGTCTCTAGCTTCAATAGCGTAGAAAAATATTGCATTCATACGGACAGACGGACAGACGGACGGACAGCAAGAGTATAAAAATACATTAATACATACATACATACATATATGTCAATTATGGCGTGAACCGAATCATTCGCTGATAATCGTTATACACATACATACATAACATATGTATATACATACACTGTACCACTTAAGTCACCGTACCCCCTGTTCGTTATCCACCAAATGCTTTATTTGGCACTTGTCGCGAATGGAAAGTGACGGTGGTTGGCCAGATCTGGTAGTATTTTTGATACGCCCCTCGCTTTTAAAACGGCCACTTACTGTTTGGATGTTTGACTTGGCTCTAGACATTAGTTTAGCTATCTCTGCATACGAATTTTGCTCCTTTGTGTGGAGCTGAAAGATACGCTCACGTTCTTCTACAGTTATCTCTTTACGGGCCATTTTTATGACGAAATTTGCAAATTATATCCAACACAAGTAATTCACACCAAGTATCATTAATTTTAAAGACATTGCACACATGTTTCGAAAATCCCCGTTAGGTCTAAAGAGAACATTGGCGCCAGACAGCGCAGAGCAAGCAAGAGTACGGTGACTTTTGTGGAGTCGAAAATGTGAATATATTTTTGGTTTTTTAGTTATAATATTAGACTAAAATAAAATGTTACTATTATTAAAATGCTATTGTGTAGTTAATAGATCACTTTATCAACCGACATCAAAACTTTTTTTTATACCCTGAGCCCATTGAAAATGGGAAATAGGCAGAAGGAGGCGTGTATATATTCTTGATCAGGGCGACGAGCTGAGTCGATTTAGCTCTGTCTGTTTGTCTGTCCGTCCGTCCGTCTGTCCGTCTGAATTTTTTTTGTTGGATCCGTGGATAGCACGCGCAGGTCAAGTTTGTTACCAAAAAACGATATCTATTTTTGTTGTTTTTTTATCGATTTTAAACCTTATCGAAAACAGGTTATAAAACAAGTAAGAACGTTGCCTTAGGGCGAGACCTAAGACGTGATACTCGTTTCCCACAGGGGCATCTGGTATTTTAAATTTAATAATTTATCTCCAATTTTGCATTTATGTAGATTCATGTGAATTTTACGCAATTTCAATTTTTGCAAATATAACTATGTGAATGAATTAGCATTTTTATAAAATGTAAAAAATTCAATAGAATCATATGCTGAAAGTTTCATCAAGTTCCGTTAAGTCAGTCGCAATCTATTAAACAAAACGTTTGGCCAATTATGACACGCACGCGTTAAGCAGCGACAGCAAAATATATTTACATTTACACATATGTACATACATTGAACCGTGCAAGCGCGTTTGCTTATGTATGGTCACAAATAAATTCAGCGCCATTCATTCTAGCATATTCTTCAACCAAAATTATTATCGAGTTGTGTTTGCATTTTCAGCCGCTTCTTTAGTTTTGTATTTGTCAAATATCGCCCTTTATACGCATACATTCAACCGACTACCGTTTTTGTATGTACACATATAAATACATACGTTCATATGTGCGCATTTCAGCATTTTCTAAGAATCACAATTGCGATTGATTTATGTTTATATTGTGTTTGCATTAACAGCAACTTCTATAGTTTTGTATTTGTCAAAAGTCGCCCTTGTAGTGAAGTAGTTTCGGATTTGCCAATAGGCAATGCAAAACTGATGTGGCGCAGCAGGTAGATGAAAAGCGTGTAAGCAAAAGGGTCCGCGTTCGAGACGCGGCGGCGACGGCATGAAAATAGTGGCGCAGCTGTTCGTGCCTACATACATACATACCTGATGGGACCTATCGTCAATTTTTTTGTGCGTGAATAATTTTGTTCGGACTAAGTCGATTACACAAATATCGGTATTTGATATTTACATTTTTTGTCAGGGTCACACACAAAAAGAAAATAACATAACTGACCTAGGCTATACGAAAAATGATAATTTTAGCAGATAAATTAATTGCAGAACTTCAACATTAAATCAAATTACATATATTTTTCAGAAATGCCGTTTGTCGTCTTAGCAATTCTTATTAAGCTTATTTATATAGGTGGCACAGGCATATGAATTTTGCACCTGGGCGTTACAAATTTTGTTGCCAATTTGCAACGCCCCCAGTAGGCGTAGACATATCATATTTGGCAAGTTCCTAGAAGGAGTCGAGGGTAACGTAACGTAACTGTAACCGATTTGCCACGCCCCTAGTGGGCGTATCCGGAAAATCTTGACACTTTATAATTCGAGGGTATACACGAGTATATGTTCCAAATTTCAAGTCTCTAGCTTCAATAGTGTAGAAAAATATTGCATTCATACGGACAGACGGACGGACAGCAAGTCGGACATTTCACAAAACCAATATACTCTTTTTCCCTTTGGGAAACGAGTATAATTATATCCCACACCTTTAGAGCTAGACCCCTCAAATTTTGTATATATATTCATGTGAATTTTATGCATTTTCTATTTTTTTTATTTTTTACTAATATATGCAAGCTATAAAGCCTATTAAACAATGCAAATCGGACGGGGCTCAAGGTATCTCCTAGTCGGGAACCTCCAACTAGAGTTTTCTTACTTGTTATGTATAAAATTGACGAAGTTACAGCGTGTTGTGTGAAGACGAACAGGGGGTACGGTGACTTAAGTGGTACAGTGTATGTAAAGTAGTCTTAGAACAGCCTTCAGAATCAATCGTTGATAACTGAATGTTAATTATTTGCATAATATTATGCTGCGAAATCATGCGCTGATAATTGCATCAGAAAAAAAAAATCATAATAATAATAACAAGTAAGAAAACTCTAGTCGGAGGTGCCCGACTAGGAGATCCCCTGAGCCCCGTCCGATTTGCATTGTTTAATACGCTATATAGCTTGCATATAACATTAAATTTTGCAAAATTAAATTATAATTTTGAAAGTTTATTCAACGAGAATGTATGTAAATCAAAAATAAATTAATAATTAAATAAATAAACAAATTAACAAAAAAAAGAAGAAAAAAACAAACATCACCGCACCTGGACTCGAACCTACATCTATTTACTATATATGTAACGTTAAAGGGCGTCATCTCAACTATCACGACCCCCTCATGTTTATAAATTAGAAAAAAAAAATTAAGAAAATTAAGCTGTTGTCGCTGAGTTTCGAACTCGGGACCTTTCGTTTACGCGCTTTGCGTCTAGCCACCACACCAGTATTGCGTTGTTTGTTGGCAAAACGCAAAGTAGTACTACAAGGGCGATGTGTGACTAGTACAATACTAAAGAAGCTGATCAATCGCAATTCTGATTCTTAGAATTGCTGAAATGTGCGCATATGAACGTACATTCAAAAACGGTGGTCTGTTTCAATGCATGCGTGTAAAGGGCGATATATTACAAATACAAAACTACAGAAGCGGCTGAAAATGGAAACACAATTCAAACACAGGTTTGGTTGAAGAATATGCTAGAATGAATGGCCTTGAATTTATTGGTGCGCATGCATAGCAGGGCGCTTGCACGTTTCAATGTATGTGTATGTGTATATGTTTTTTGCTGCGCGTCGCTGCTTGCCACGTGCGAGTGATAATTGGCCAAACGTTTTGTTTAATAAATCGGGACTGACTTAATGGAATTTGATGAAACTTTCAGCATATGATTTTATTGAATTTTTTACATTTTATAAAAATGCTAATTTATTCACATGGTTATATTTGCAACAGACTCTCAATGGGTGTTTGTTGGAAGGGGAGGGGGAAGGGGGGGGGGGTGGATTAGTAAAAAGAGCCGGTATCCAAAAAATAAAAAAAATAGAAGTTGCATAAAATTCACATGAATCTATATGCAAAATTTGAGGGGTCTAACTCTAAAGGTGTGGGAGATAGAATTTTATAACCTGTTTTCGATAAGGTTTAAAATCGATAACAAAACAACAAAAATAGATATCTTTTTTGGTAACAAACTTGACCTGCGCGTGCTATCCACGGACCCAACAAAAACAAGTAAGAACGTTGCTTTAGGGCGAGACCTACAGCGTCATACTCGTTTCCCACATGGGCATCTGGTATTTTAAATTTAATAATTTATCTCAAATTTTGCAGATTCATGTGAATTTTATGCAATTTCAATTTTTGCAAATATAACTATGTGAATGAATTAGTATTTTTATAAAATGTAAAAAATTCAATAGAATCATATGCTGAAAGTTTCATCAAGTTCCGTTAAGTCAGTCGCAATCTATTAAACAAAACGTTTGGCCAATTATGACACGCACGCGTTAAGCAGCGACAGCAAAATATATTTACATTTACACATACATATGTACATACATTGAAACGTGCATGCGCGTTTGCTCATGCATGGTCACAAATAAATTCAGCGCCATTCATTCTAGCATATTCTTCAACCAAAATTGTTATTGAGTTGTGCTTGCATTTTCAGCCGCTTCTTTAGTTTTGTATTTGTCAAATATCGCCGTTTATACGCATACATTCAACCGACCACTGTTTTTGTATGTACACATACATATAAATATATACGTTCATATGCGCGCATTTCAGCTTTTTCTAAGAATCACAATTGCGATTGATTTATGTTTATATTGTGTTTGCATTAACAGCAGCTTCTATAGTTTTGTATTTGTCAAAAGTCGCCCTTGTAGTGAAGTAGTTTCGGATTTGCCAACAGGCAATGCAAAACTTATGTGGCGCAGCAGGTAGATGAAAAGCGTGTAAGCAAAAGGGTCCGCGTTCGAGACGCGGCGGCGACGGCATGAAAATAGTTGCGCAGCTGTTCGTGCCTACATGCATACATACCTGATGGGACCTATCGTCAATTTTTGTGTGTGTAAATAATTTTGTTCGGACTAAGTCGATTACACAAATATCGGTATTTGATATTTCAGGGTCACACACACAAAAAGAAAATAACATAACTGACCTAGGCTATACGAAAAATGATAATTTTAGCAGATAAATTATTTGCAGAACTTCAACATTAAATCGAATTACATATATTGCTCAGAAATGCCGTTTGTCGTCTTAGCAATTCTTATTAAGCTTATTTATATAGGTGGCACAGGCATATGAATTTTGCAGCTGGGCGTTACAAATTTTGTTCCAATTTGCCACGCCCCCAGAAGGCGTAGACATATCATATTTGGCAAGTTCCTAGAAGGAGTGTAGGGTAACGTAACTGCAAAGTTTGGATGCTTACACTCCAAAAATGTGAAAGTTACAGGGTATTTTTTCGATATACCACGCCCCCAAAGGGGCGTAAGATTTATTTTTGGGGAATCAATAGAGGAGGCCCCCAGTAACACAAACATCCAATTTTGAATCGTCTAGCTCTAAAACTGTAGGAGCTATAAGCTTTTTACGATTTGCCACGCCCCCTGAAGGCGTAGGTATGTCCGCCATATCTTTTTGATCTTGGGTTGCTTATCCGAGTATATATATCAAATTTCAAGTCTCTAGCATCAATAGTGCTCAAAATATAGCTGATCTTGTAAAATCACTCTATATTCAGATCCGATTTGCCACGCCCCCAGTGGGCGTAGACACCAAATCTTTTTATGAATCTTTATAGAATCGTAGCGTTAATTTACGTGCCAAATTTCAGCATTCTAGCTTTAAAACTGTAGAAGTTAAAGTTTTCCCGATTTGCCACGCCCCCAATGGGCGTAGATATATCCGCCATATCTTTTTGAGCTTGGGTGGTCAACGCAAGTATACATTCCAAATTTCAACTCTCTAGCTCTTCAACTAATATGATTTCTTAACTATGGGCGCAACCATTTTCCGCCCCTAGTGGGCGTATCCGGAAAATCTTGACACTTTATAGTTCGAGGGTATACACGAGTATATGTTCCAAATTTCAAGTCTCTAGCTTCAATAGCGTAGAAAAATATTGCATTCATACGGACAGACGGACAGACGGACAGACGGACATTTCACAAAACCAATATACTCTTTTTCCCTTTGGGAAACGAGTATCAAAATCCGCAAGATATTAACGAAGCCTACGAATATTGCCGTATAGAAAAGACTTTCTATTCTCAAAAACCAAATAACACTCAGAAAATTAGAGCACAAAGAACACCATATTCACGCCCCCAAAATATAAAAAATCATCCTAACAATAACCCACAGTATAACAATAGAAGCAATTCATATAGAAATTCTGCAGCCATCACTCAGCCTAACTATTACAATAATAATAGAAATTCAACTCTAAATCCTTTCAACTCAACAATCACCCCCAACAATCAATTACATAATATTAATGAACAACAATCATCAACTGAACTTTGCAATATCAGCGACGCAGAAAATTTTTTCAAAACTGCCTCCAAGACTCAACATGGTACTTAACAAAAAGAACACATGGCTCAACACTACCTTTCATATGGATTAATTCCATCACAAATCAACCCATCAAATTTTTAATAGATACAGGTTCCACAAATTCATTTATAAGCCCAACTATAGTTTCCAATGCCGATCGCAAAACTCTCAATAATCCCGTAACTATCCAGACTGTCCTAAATCAACATGTCATTAGAGAAAAAACCATTATTCAATCGCTTACAGAGTTGAAAGAAGAAATGATTTTGGAGTTTCTTCTTTTCGACTTTCATCCACATTTTAAAGGCCTGTTTGGAATGGATATTCTAAGAAAATTAAAAGCCAATATTAATCTAGCCTATTTTTGTCTTGAAACTCCAAAATCATGTTTAACAAGTAAGAACGTTGCCTTAGGGCGAGACCTAAGGCGTGATACTCGTTTCCCACAGGGGCATCTGGTATTTTACATTCAAATTTATCTCAAATTTTGCATTTATGTAGATTCATGTGAATTTTATGCAATTTCAATTTTTGCAAATATAATAATATATGAATTAGCATTTTTATAAAATGTAAAAAATTCAATAGAATCATATGCTGAAAGTTTCATCAAGTTCCGTTAAGTCAGTCGCAATCTATTAAACAAAACGTTTGGCCAATTATGACACGCACGCGTTAAGCAGCGACAGCAAAATATATTTACATTTACACATATGTACATACATTGAAACGTGCAAGCGCGTTTGCTTATGCATGGTCACAAATAAATTCAGCGCCATTCATTCTAGCATATTCTTCAACCATAATTGTAATTGAGTTGTGCTTGCATTTTCAGCCGCTTCTTTAGTTTTGTATTTGTCAAATATCGCCCTTACGCATACATTCAACCGACCACCGTTTTTGTATGTACACATATAAATACATACGTTCATATGCGCGCATTTTAGCATTTTCTAAGAATCACAATTGCAATTGATTTATGTTTATATTATGTTTGCATTAACAGCATCTTCTATAGTTTTGTATTTGTCAAAAGTCGCCCTTGTAGTGAAGTAGTTTCGGATTTGCCAACAGACAATGCAAAACTTATGTGGCGCAGCAGGTAGATGAAAAGCGTGTAAGCAAAAGGGCCCGCGTTCGAGACGCGGCGGCGACGGCATGAAAATAGTTGCGCAGCTGTTCGTGCCTACATGCATGCATACCTGATGGGACCTATCGTCAATTTTTTTGTGCGTGAATAATTTTGTTCGGACTAAGTCGATTACACAAATATCGGTAATTGAAAGAAAATAACATAACTGACCTAGGCTATACGAAAAATGATAATTTTAGCAGATAAATTATTTGCAGAACTTCAACATTAAATCGAATTACATATATTTCTCAGAAATGCCGTTTGTCGTCTTAGCAATTCTTATTAAGCTTATTTATATAGGTGGCACAGGCATATGAATTTTGCAGCTGGGCGTTAAAAATTTTGTTGCCAATTTTCCACGCCCCCAGTAGGCGTAGACATATCATATTTGGCAAGTTCCTAGAAGGAGTCGAGGGTAACGTAACTGTAAAGTTTGGATGCTTACACTCCAAAAATGTGAAAGTTACAGGGTATTTTTGCCATATACCACGCCCCCAAAGGGGCGTAAGATTTATTTTTGGGGAATCAATAGAGGGGGCCCCCAGTAACACAAACATCCAATTTTGAGTCGTCTAGGTCTAAAACTGTAGGAGCTATAAGCTTTTTCCGATTTGCCACGCCCCCTGAAGGCGTAGGTATGTCCGCCATATCTTTTTGATCTTGGCTTGCTTATCCGAGTATATATATCAAATTTCAAGCCTCTAGCATCAATAGTGCTCAAAATATAGCTGAATTTGTAAAATCACTCTATATTCAGATCCGATTTGCCACGCCCCCAGTGGGCGTGGACATCAAATCTTTTTATGAATCCTTATAGAATCGAATCGTTAAGATACGTGCCAAATTTCAGCATTCTTGCTTTAAAACTGTAGAAGTTACAGTTTTCCCGATTTGTCACGCCCCCAATGGGCGTAGATATATCCGCCATATCTTTTTGAACTTGGGTGGTCAACGCAAGTATACATTCCAAATTTCAACTCTCTAGCTCTTCAACTAATATGATTTCCATGATTTCTATTAACTATGGGCGAAACCATTTTCCGATTTGCCACGCCCCTAGTGGGCGTATCCGGAAAATCTTGACACTTTATAATTCGAGGGTATACACGAGTATATGTTCCAAATTTCAAGTCTCTAGCTTCAATAGCGTAGAAAAATATTGCATTCATACGGACAGACGGACAGACGGACAGACGGACATTTCACAAAACCAATATACTCTTTTTCCCTTTGGGAAACGAGTATAAAAATTCAAGTCTCTAACTTGTCTAGATGCTTCAATCGACGCGTTCAAACATACGGACAGACGGACGGACGGACGGACGGACAGACAGACAGACGGACAGGGCTAAATCGACTCAGCTCGTCGCCCTGATCAAGAATATATATACTTTGTGGGGTCTGACACGCCTCCTTCTGCCTGTTACATACATTTAACAAATCCATTATACCCTGATTTCCCATTTTCAATGGGCTCAGGGTATAAAAAGAAGAAGAAAAACAAACATCACCGCACCTGGACTCGAACCTACATCTATTTACTACATATGTAAAGTTAGAGCACGTCATCTCAACTAGCACAACAACATCATGTTTATAGATTTAAAAAAAATTAAAAAGTTACGCTGTCGTCACCGAGTTTCGAACCCGGGACCTTTCGTTTACGCGCCTTGCGTCTACCCACTACGCCACACCAGTATTGCATTGCCTGTTGGCAAAATGTAAAATAGTACTACAAGGCGATATGTGACAAATACAAAACTAAAGAAGCGGCAAAAAATGCAAACACAACTTAGAGACGTGAGAATAGTTTTTCTCTTTTCCCTTAATAAATAGTAAGTCGCTTTGCTAGTTGAGATGGATACATATGTAGTAGATGTAGGTTCAAATCTAGCGGCAGTGACATTTGTTTTTCTTCTCTTTATTTTATTTATTTATTTATCTTTTTATTTAAGACTAGAGCTTTCTTACTTATACATTATACTTATACATTAAGTATAATATAATGCACGACTTTCGCAAGCGTTTCGCACATGGGCAGATAAATACATATACATATGTACATGTAAGCAAGCGCATCTAAGTGTAAGTAACGTGTACATCATCACAACAAATTCAAATTTAATGATTGTGCGCTGCTGTTCGTGCCTACATACATACATACATACATTATGGGCGCTATTGTCAATTTTTATGTGTGGAAAAATTTTGTTCTGAATGACGAAAATTTTAATTTTAGCAGATAAATTATTTGCAGAACTTCAACATTAAATCGAATTACATAAATTTCTTAAGATTTAAGAAATGCCGTTTGTCGTCTTAGCAATGAATTTTGCAGCTGGGCGTTACAAACTTTGTTGCCAATTTGCCACGCCTATATTTGGCAAGTTTCTAGGAGTTGATAAAATTTGGATGCTTACACTCAAGAAATGTGCAAGTTACAGGGTATTTTTCGATATACCACGCCGCCAAAGGGGCGTAAGATTTATTTTTGGATAATCGATAGGGGAGGCCTCCAGTATCACAAACATCCATTTTTTAAGCGTCTAGCTCTAAAACTTTAGGAGCTATAAGGTTTTGCGATTTCCCACGCCCCCTGATGGCGTAGGTATGTCCGCCATATCTTTTTGATCGTGGGTTGCAAGAATATATATCAAATTTCAAGTCTCTAGCATCAATAGTGCTCAAAATATAGCAGAACTTGTAAAATCACTATATATTCAGATCCGATTTGCCACGCCCCCAGTAGGCGTGCAAAACTTCAGCATTCAAGCTTTAAAACTGTAGAAGATACAGTTTTCCCGATTTATCACGTCCCAATGGGCGTATATATATCCGCCATATATTTTTGAACTTGGGTGGTCAATACAAGTATACATTCCAAATTTTAACTTTCTAGCTCTTCCACTAATATGCTTTCTTGACTATACGCGCAAGAATTTTCCGATTTGACACGCCTCTAGGGGCGTATCGGGAAAATCTTGTCACTTTATAATTTGAGGGTGTACACGATTATATGTTCCAAATTTCAAGTGTCTAGTTTCAATATTGCATTCATACCGACAGACGGACGGAGAGCGAGACAAACATTTCACAAAACCAATATATGTTGAAATTGTCATCTTTAGCAATGCGATATGTATCGATAAGTACGTGTACCATATCTATGTTATAGGTACCATATCTAAGTTAGTCACAAATAAACCATTGTTGTGAAAGCACAAAGGCGCGGTTTTTTATCTTTCAATTTATATATAACTTCCGTCCATTTTGGGTAGAAAAAGGTTTCTATCCAACAAAGATTATGAGCCCAGGCGCCGATGTTTAATTGAAATATAAAGTGTTTGTTTTTAGTTATGAACTATTAACATCGGTGTGACTCAGGAACTTATTGATAATAGCTATGAGCTAGAAAAGTTGGACGAAGGCAATTATGAAACCTGGCGCGTTTAAATGCGGAGTGTGTTGGTGCTCCAGGACCTGTGGACTGTAGCATCAGGTGGATTGCTACCAACGGATGCTCCTGAGAATGTGATGAGAAGGCGCTGTCAGTGATCACATTAAGTGTGAAATTGGTCTATTTGGAGGATTGCAAGACGTCGTCCGAGGCATGGAATCAGCTAAGGAATGTCCATCAGCCGAGTGGACCAATACGTAAGGTTCAGCTCTACAAGAAATTGCTTTTCAAGCTCATGGAGCAAGGGCAAAGCATTTCGAGTTATATAAATGAATTCGTTGGAATTCTGGATAGCCTTGGGACAGTAGGAATTGCGCACAATTATTTTGCTGTCGAGTCTTCCAGAAAGTTACGAAAATTTCGTTGTCGCCATAGAGACGCGCGACAGTCTGCCGCCCTTCAACGCTCTATGCATCAAAATGAAGGAAGAGAGCCAACGGAGGGAGATCACAGAAGTAAAGAACGAATGCGTAAAAGCATTTTGTGCAATACACAAGCCAGCCGCGCGGAATTCGAAAAAGCAAGTAAACAAAAATATGATGTGTTTCAAGTGTGGCGAGCGCGGGTATATGAAGGCTGAGTGTAAGAAAGAGAGAGCTACTGAGAAAAAGGCGAATAGAAGAGAGAACAAGCAGTGCATTTTTTTAAATGCGTTGAGCGCAGATCATTTGAAAAAGAGTATGTGGTGTTTGGAAAGTGGCGCAACAAGCCATATGTGTTGTGATAAAAAGTTATTCACAAAGTTTGTTAAACACACAGAAATGATTAGTCTGGCTGACTCTGGTTTCCTGAGAGCATAAGGAAAAGGAGAAGTAAAGCTGGAGACAGAATTAAGCACGTTGCTGTTAAAAGATGTTCTCTATGTGCCAAAAATGAGCGGAAATTTTTTCTCAGTGAGCAGCGCTGTAATTGCTTCATAACTTTTGGGCAAGAGTATGCAAAAGTAATGCAAAAAGATTTTTGCATGGTAAAAGCAAATAAGGTGGAAGACTTGTATATGTTTCAAGGAAAGCAAAATAGCTGCTATGCGGCAGCTAAGGCAGATGGTGTGCTGTGGCATAAACGGTATGGCCATTTGAATGTCAACAGCTTGAAAGACCTGATCAAGAAAGGAATGGTGCGTGGTAGTGGAAACATGGTTTTTAAGGAGAACATGAATTGTAAAATTGGCATGCTAAGCAAAATTCATGTGCAGCCATTTCCTGATGCAACTGCCAATAGAGCGCAAGGCATATTGGAGTTGGTTCATGCTGATGTGTTCGGGCCTTTTAGCACACAGTCTTTGGCTGGATCGTGGTATTTCTTAACCTTTATTAACGACAAGTCAAGGCGGATCTTCGTATATTTCCTTCGGAGGAAGGATGAAGTCTTCAAGATGTTCGTCGAGTTCAAAACGTTGGTTGAACGGCAAACAGGAAAGTGTCTCAAATGTATCCGGAGGGACAATGGAGGTGAATTCGTCAATAAGCCGTTTGACGAATACCTGAGGGCGCAAACCGCACTCTGGTAGAGATATCAAGGTGTATGTTGATGCAATCAGGATTGGGCGAATCTTTGTGGGCTGAAGCAGTCAACGCAGCCGTATATGTACGGAATCGATCGCCAACCAGTGCTTTAGGCAGTATGACGCCTATGGAAGCGTGGACTGGTAAGAAACCTTTTGTTGGCCATCTAAAAGTTTTTGGTTCAATTGCAGTAGCTTTGGACAAGGGTCCAAGGAAGAGCAAACTGCAAGCAAAGAATACCGCATGATTAGGTATTCGGTAGCAAGCAAAGGCTATCGTTTGTACGACCCAGTATCTCGTCAGGTGATTGAGAGGCGAGATGCTCTTTTCAATGAGGACGGAGATGACAACTATTCATCTGTAACTGAGCTGCCAACATCTAAAGTTACCATGCAGCCTGGTAACGAGAGTGATGGTTCAGGCAGCAGCGATCGGGTCAGCAGCGAGGGACGCAGCAGCAATCGTGACAGCAGCGTTGGAGGCAGCAGCGAGAGACGCAGCAGCGCGAGGCGCAGCAGCAAGGGACGCAGCAGCAACGGAGGTAGCAAGAACAAAGGAAGCGAGGACGCAACTGTGAAAGTTGAGCATGACACAGCTCCCCGCATTGGTCCAGGCAGACCAAGGCTGATTCGAACTGGCAAGCCAGGCCGGCCTCGAAAGCAGCACAACGTTCTTAGGACTCTGGTTGCTACCATCATCCTATGAGGAGGCGTTGAAGAGTGTTCATGCATCAGACCGGTGTGATGCGATGGAACGGGAATATGACGCACTAATGGCGAACCAGACATGGCAGTTAGCAGACTTGCCGGGAAGACAGCGGGTAGGATGCAAATAGGTATGCAGCCTGAAACGTGACAAAGATGGACATGTTGAAGGATTCAAGGCACGATTGGTGGCAAAAGGTTGCTCCCAGCGGTATGGCATTAACTATGCGGAAACTTTTTCACCGGTGTGCAGACTGGAGAGCGTGCGATTCATCTTAGACATATCATATTTGGCAAGTTCCTAGAAGGAGTGTAGGGTAACGTAACTGCAAAGTTTGGATGCTTACACTCCAAAAATGTGAAAGTTACAGGGTATTTTTTCGATATACCACGCCCCCAAAGGCGCGTAAGATTTATTTTTGGGGAATCAATAGAGGAGGCCCCCAGTAACACAAACATCCAATTTTGAATCGTCTAGCTCTAAAACTGTAGGAGCTATAAGCTTTTTACGATTTGCCACGCCCCCTGAAGGCGTAGGTATGTCCGCCATATCTTTTTGATCTTGGGTTGCTTATCCGAGTATATATATCAAATTTCAAGTCTCTAGCATCAATAGTGCTCAAAATATAGCTGATCTTGTAAAATCACTCTATATTCAGATCCGATTTGCCACGCCCCCAGTGGGCGTAGACACCAAATCTTTTTATGAATCTTTATAGAATCGTAGCGTTAATTTACGTGCCAAATTTCAGCATTCTAGCTTTAAAACTGTAGAAGTTAAAGTTTTCCCGATTTGCCACGCCCCCAATGGGCGTAGATATATCCGCCATATCTTTTTGAGCTTGGGTGGTCAACGCAAGTATACATTCCAAATTTCAACTCTCTAGCTCTTCAACTAATATGATTTCTTAACTATGGGCGCAACCATTTTCCGATTTGCCACGCCCCTAGTGGGCGTATCCGGAAAATCTTGACACTTTATAGTTCGAGGGTATACACGAGTATATGTTCCAAATTTCAAGTCTCTAGCTTCAATAGCGTAGAAAAATATTGCATTCATACGGACAGACGGACAGACGGACAGACGGACATTTCACAAAACCAATATACTCTTTTTCCCTTTGGGAAACGAGTATCAAAATCCGCAAGATATTAACGAAGCCTACGAATATTGCCGTATAGAAAAGACTTTCTATTCTCAAAAACCAAATAACACTCAGAAAATTAGAGCACAAAGAACACCATATTCACGCCCCCATAATATAAAAAATCATCCTAACAATAACCCACAGTATAACAATAGAAGCAATTCATATAGAAATTCTGCAGCCATCACTCAGCCTAACTATTACAATAATAATAGAAATTCAACTCTAAATCCTTTCAACTCAACAATCACCCCCAACAATTAATTACATAATATTAATGAACAACAATCATCAACTGAACTTTGCAATATCAACGACGCAGAAAATTTTTTCAAAACTGCCTCCAAAACTCAACATGGTACTTAACAAAAAGAACACATGGCTCAACACTACCTTTCATATGGATTAATTCCATCACAAACCAACCCATCAAATTTTTAATAGATTTAGGTTCCACAAATTCATTTATAAGCCCAACTATAGTTTCCAATGCCGATCGCAAAACTCTCAATAATCCCGTAACTATCCAGACTGTCCTAAATCAACATGTCATTAGAGAAAAAACCATTATTCAATCGCTTACAGAGTTGAAAGAAGAAATGATTTTGGAGTTTCTTCTTTTCGACTTTCATCCACATTTTAAAGGCCTGTTTGGAATGGATATTCTAAGAAAATTAAAAGCCAATATTAATCTAGCCTATTTTTGTCTTGAAACTCCAAAATCATGTTTAACAAGTAAGAACGTTGCCTTAGGGCGAGACCTAAGGCGTGATACTCGTTTCCCACAGGGGCATCTGGTATTTTACATTCAAATTTATCTCAAATTTTGCATTTATGTAGATTCATGTGAATTTTATGCAATTTCAATTTTTGCAAATATAATAATATATGAATTAGCATTTTTATAAAATGTAAAAAATTCAATAGAATCATATGCTGAAAGTTTCATCAAGTTCCGTTAAGTCAGTCGCAATCTATTAAACAAAACGTTTGGCCAATTATGACACGCACGCGTTAAGCAGCGACAGCAAAATATATTTACATTTACACATATGTACATACATTGAAACGTGCAAGCGCGTTTGCTTATGCATGGTCACAAATAAATTCAGCGCCATTCATTCTAGCATATTCTTCAACCATAATTGTAATTGAGTTGTGCTTGCATTTTCAGCCGCTTCTTTAGTTTTGTATTTGTCAAATATCGCCCTTACGCATACATTCAACCGACCACCGTTTTTGTATGTACACATATAAATACATACGTTCATATGCGCGCATTTTAGCATTTTCTAAGAATCACAATTGCAATTGATTTATGTTTATATTATGTTTGCATTAACAGCATCTTCTATAGTTTTGTATTTGTCAAAAGTCGCCCTTGTAGTGAAGTAGTTTCGGATTTGCCAACAGACAATGCAAAACTTATGTGGCGCAGCAGGTAGATGAAAAGCGTGTAAGCAAAAGGGCCCGCGTTCGAGACGCGGCGGCGACGGCATGAAAATAGTTGCGCAGCTGTTCGTGCCTACATGCATGCATACCTGATGGGACCTATCGTCAATTTTTTTGTGCGTGAATAATTTTGTTCGGACTAAGTCGATTACACAAATATCGGTATTTGATATTTACATTTTTTGTCAGGGTCACACACACAAAAAGAAAATAACATAACTGACCTAGGCTATACGAAAAATGATAATTTTAGCAGATAAATTATTTGCAGAACTTCAACATTAAATCGAATTACATATATTTCTCAGAAATGCCGTTTGTCGTCTTAGCAATTCTTATTAAGCTTATTTATATAGGTGGCACAGGCATATGAATTTTGCAGCTGGGCGTTAAAAATTTTGTTGCCAATTAGCCACGCCCCCAGTAGGCGTAGACATATCATATTTGGCAAGTTCCTAGAAGGAGTCGAGGGTAACGTAACTGTAAAGTTTGGATGCTTACACTCCAAAAATGTGAAAGTTACAGGGTATTTTTGCCATATACCACGCCCCCAAAGGGGCGTAAGATTTATTTTTGGGGAATCAATAGAGGGGGCCCCCAGTAACACAAACATCCAATTTGGAATCGTCTAGCTCTAAAACTGTAGGAGCTATAAGCTTTTTCCGATTTGCCACGCCCCCTGAAGGCGTAGGTATGTCCGCCATATCTTTTTGATCTTGGCTTGCTTATCCGAGTATATATATCAAATTTCAAGCCTCTAGCATCAATAGTGCTCAAAATATAGCTGAATTTGTAAAATCACTCTATATTCAGATCCGATTTGCCACGCCCCCAGTGGGCGTGGACATCAAATCTTTTTATGAATCCTTATAGAATCGAATCGTTAAGATACGTGCCAAATTTCAGCATTCTTGCTTTAAAACTGTAGAAGTTACAGTTTTCCCGATTTGTCACGCCCCCAATGGGCGTAGATATATCCGCCATATCTTTTTGAACTTGGGTGGTCAACGCAAGTATACATTCCAAATTTCAACTCTCTAGCTCTTCAACTAATATGATTTCCATGATTTCTATTAACTATGGGCGAAACCATTTTCCGATTTGCCACGCCCCTAGTGGGCGTATCCGGAAAATCTTGACACTTTATAATTCGAGGGTATACACGAGTATATATTCCAAATTTCAAGTCTCTAGCTTCAATAGCGTAGAAAAATATTGCATTCATACGGACAGACGGACAGACGGACAGACGGACATTTCACAAAACAAATATACTCTTTTTCCCTTTGGGAAACGAGTATAAAAATTCAAGTCTCTAACTTGTCTAGATGCTTCAATCGACGCGTTCAAACATACGGACAGACGGACGGACGGACGGACGGACAGACAGACAGACGGACAGGGCTAAATCGACTCAGCTCGTCGCCCTGATCAAGAATATATATACTTTGTGGGGTCTGACACGCCTCCTTCTGCCTGTTACATACATTTAACAAATCCATTATACCCTGATTTCCCATTTTCAATGGGCTCAGGGTATAAAAAGAAGAAGAAAAACAAACATCACCGCACCTGGACTCGAACCTACATCTATTTACTACATATGTAAAGTTAGAGCACGTCATCTCAACTAGCACAACCACCTCATGTTTATAGATTTAAAAAAAATTAAAAAGTTACGCTGTCGTCACCGAGTTTCGAACCCGGGACCTTTCGTTTACGCGCCTTGCGTCTACCCACTACGCCACACCAGTATTGCATTGCCTGTTGGCAAAATGTAAAATAGTACTACAAGGCGATATGTGACAAATACAAAACTAAAGAAGCAGATCAATCGCAATTGTAATTCTTAGAATATGCTGAAAAGCGCGCATATGAATGTATGAGTTGAGTACATAAAAAAAAGGTGGTCTGTTTCAATGTATGCGTGTAAAGGGCGATATATGACAAATACAAAACTAAAGAAGCGGCTGTAAAAATTCAATAGAATCATATGCTGAAAGTTTCATCAAGTTTCGTTAAGTCAGTCCCAATCTATTAAACAAAACGTTTGGCCAATTATCACACGCACGTGTTACGCAGCGACAGCAAAATACATTTATATTTACACATACATTAAAACGTGCAAGCGCCTTTGCTACGTATGTCCACAAATAAATTCGACGCCATTCATTCTAGTATATTCTTCAACCAAAATTGTAATTGAGTTGTGTTTGCATTTTTTGCCGCTTCTTTAGTTTTGTATTTGTCAAATATCGCCTTTTACACATATACATTCAAACAGACCAACGTTTTTGTATGTGCACATACACATACATACGTTCATATGCGCGCATTTCAGCATTTTCTATGAATCACAATTGCGATTGATGTATTTATATTGTATTTGCATTAACAGCAGCTTCTATAATTTGTATTTGTCAAAAGTCGCCATTGTAGTGAACTAGTTTCGGATTTGCCAACAGGTAATGAAAAACTGATGTGACGCACTATGTAGATGCAAAGCGCGTAAACGAAACGGTCCGACTTAGAGACGTGAGAATAGTTTTTCTTTTTTCCCTTAATAAATAGTAAGTCGCTTTGCTAGTTGAGATGGATACATATGTAGTAGATGTAGGTTCAAATCTAGCGGCAGTGACATTTGTTTTTCTTCTCTTTATTTTATTTATTTATTTATCTTTTTATTTAAGACTAGAGCTTTCTTACTTATACATTATACTTATACATTAAGTATAATATAATGCACGACTTTCGCAAGCGTTTCGCACATGGGCAGATAAATACATATACATATGTACATGTAAGCAAGCGCATCTAAGTGTAAGTAACGTGTACATCATCACAACAAATTCAAATTTAATGATTGTGCGCTGCTGTTCGTGCCTACATACATACATACATACATTATGGGCGCTATTGTCAATTTTTATGTGTGGAAAAATTTTGTTCTGAATGACGAAAATTTTAATTTTAGCAGATAAATTATTTGCAGAACTTCAACATTAAATCGAATTACATAAATTTCTTAAGATTTAAGAAATGCCGTTTGTCGTCTTAGCAATGAATTTTGCAGCTGGGCGTTGCAAACTTTGTTGCCAATTTGCCACGCCTATATTTGGCAAGTTTCTAGGAGTTGATAAAATTTGGATGCTTACACTCAAGAAATGTGCAAGTTACAGGGTATTTTTCGATATACCACGCCGCCAAAGGGGCGTAAGATTTATTTTTGGATAATCGATAGGGGAGGCCTCCAGTATCACAAACATCCATTTTTTAAGCGTCTAGCTCTAAAACTTTAGGAGCTATAAGGTTTTGCGATTTCCCACGCCCCCTGATGGCGTAGGTATGTCCGCCATATCTTTTTGATCGTGGGTTGCAAGTATATATATCAAATTTCAAGTCTCTAGCATCAATAGTGCTCAAAATATAGCAGAACTTGTAAAATCACTATATATTCAGATCCGATTTGCCACGCCCCCAGTAGGCGTGGACATAAAATCTTTTTATAAATCGTTATAGAATCGTAGCGTTAAGTTACGTGCAAAACTTCAGCATTCAAGCTTTAAAACTGTAGAAGATACAGTTTTCCCGATTTATCACGTCCCAATGGGCGTATATATATCCGCCATATATTTTTGAACTTGGGTGGTCAATACAAGTATACATTCCAAATTTTAACTTTCTAGCTCTTCCACTAATATGCTTTCTTGACTATACGCGCAAGAATTTTCCGATTTGACACGCCTCTAGGGGCGTATCGGGAAAATCTTGTCACTTTATAATTTGAGGGTGTACACGATTATATGTTCCAAATTTCAAGTGTCTAGTTTCGATATTGCATTCATACCGACAGACGGACGGAGAGCGAGACAAACATTTCACAAAACCAATATATGTTGAAATTGTCATCTTTAGCAATGCGATATGTATCGATAAGTACGTGTACCATATCTATGTTATAGGTACCATATCTAAGTTAGTCACAAATAAACCATTGTTGTGAAAGCACAAAGGCGCGGTTTTTTATCTTTCAATTTATATATAACTTCCGTCCATTTTGGGTAGAAAAAGGTTTCTATCCAACAAAGATTATGAGCCCAGGCGCCGATGTTTAATTGAAATATAAAGTGTTTGTTTTTAGTTATGAACTATTAACATCGGTGTGACTCAGGAACTTATTGATAATAGCTATGAGCTAGAAAAGTTGGACGAAGGCAATTATGAAACCTGGCGCGTTTAAATGCGGAGTGTGTTGGTGCTCCAGGACCTGTGGACTGTAGCATCAGGTGGATTGCTACCAACGAATGCTCCTGAGAATGTGATGAGAAGGCGCTGTCAGTGATCACATTAAGTGTGAAATTGGTCTATTTGGAGGATTGCAAGACGTCGTCCGAGGCATGGAATCAGCTAAGGAATGTCCATCAGCCGAGTGGACCAATACGTAAGGTTCAGCTCTACAAGAAATTGCTTTTCAAGCTCATGGAGCAAGGGCAAAGCATTTCGAGTTATATAAATGAATTCGTTGGAATTCTGGATAGCCTTGGGACAGTAGGAATTGCGCACAATTATTTTGCTGTCGAGTCTTCCAGAAAGTTACGAAAATTTCGTTGTCGCCATAGAGACGCGCGACAGTCTGCCGCCCTTCAACGCTCTATGCATCAAAATGAAGGAAGAGAGCCAACGGAGGGAGATCACAGAAGTAAAGAACGAATGCGTAAAAGCATTTTGTGCAATACACAAGCCAGCCGCGCAGAATTCGAAAAAGCAAGTAAACAAAAATATGATGTGTTTCAAGTGTGGCGAGCGCGGGTATATGAAGGCTGAGTGTAAGAAAGAGAGAGCTACTGAGAAAAAGGCGAATAGAAGAGAGAACAAGCAGTGCATTTTTTTAAATGCGTTGAGCGCAGATCATTTGAAAAAGAGTATGTGGTGTTTGGAAAGTGGCGCAACAAGTCATATGTGTTGTGATAAAAAGTTATTCACAAAGTTTGTTAAACACACAGAAATGATTAGTCTGGCTGACTCTGGTTTCCTGAGAGCATAAGGAAAAGGAGAAGTAAAGCTGGAGACAGAATTAAGCACGTTGCTGTTAAAAGATGTTCTCTATGTGCCAAAAATGAGCGGAAATTTTTTCTCAGTGAGCAGCGCTGTAATTGCTTCATAACTTTTGGGCAAGAGTATGCAAAAGTAATGCAAAAAAATTTTTGCATGGTAAAAGCAAATAAGGTGGAAGACTTGTATATGTTTCAAGGAAAGCAAAATAGCTGCTATGCGGCAGCTAAGGCAGATGGTGTGCTGTGGCATAAACGGTATGGCCATTTGAATGTCAACAGCTTGAAAGACCTGATCAAGAAAGGAATGGTGCGTGGTAGTGGAAACATGGTTTTTAAGGAGAACATGAATTGTAAAATTGGCATGCTAAGCAAAATTCATGTGCAGCCATTTCCTGATGCAACTGCCAATAGAGCGCAAGGCATATTGGAGTTGGTTCATGCTGATGTGTTCGGGCCTTTTAGCACACAGTCTTTGGCTGGATCGTGGTATTTCTTAACCTTTATTAACGACAAGTCAAGGCGGATCTTCGTATATTTCCTTCGGAGGAAGGATGAAGTCTTCAAGATGTTCGTCGAGTTCAAAACGTTGGTTGAACGGCAAACAGGAAAGTGTCTCAAATGTATCCGGAGGGACAATGGAGGTGAATTCGTCAATAAGCCGTTTGACGAATACCTGAGGGCGCAAACCGCACTCTGGTAGAGATATCAAGGTGTATGTTGATGCAATCAGGATTGGGCGAATCTTTGTGGCCTGAAGCAGTCAACGCAGCCGTATATGTACGGAATCGATCGCCAACCAGTGCTTTAGGCAGTATGACGCCTATGGAAGCGTGGACTGGTAAGAAACCTTTTGTTGGCCATCTAAAAGTTTTTGGTTCAATTGCAGTAGCTTTGGACAAGGGTCCAAGGAAGAGCAAACTGCAAGCAAAGAATACCGCATGATTAGGTATTCGGTAGCAAGCAAAGGCTATCGTTTGTACGACCCAGTATCTCGTCAGGTGATTGAGAGGCGAGATGCTCTTTTCAATGAGGACGGAGATGACAACTATTCATCTGTAACTGAGCTGCCAACATCTAAAGTTACCATGCAGCCTGGTAACGAGAGTGATGGTTCAGGCAGCAGCGATCGGGTCAGCAGCGAGGGACGCAGCAGCAATCGTGACAGCAGCGTTGGAGGCAGCAGCGAGAGACGCAGCAGCGCGAGGCGCAGCAGCAAGGGACGCAGCAGCAACGGAGGTAGCAAGAACAAAGGAAGCGAGGACGCAACTGTGAAAGTTGAGCATGACACAGCTCCCCGCATTGGTCCAGGCAGACCAAGGCTGATTCGAACTGGCAAGCCAGGCCGGCCTCGAAAGCAGCACAACGTTCTTAGGACTCTGGTTGCTACCATCATCCTATGAGGAGGCGTTGAAGAGTGTTCATGCATCAGACCGGTGTGATGCGATGGAACGGGAATATGACGCACTAATGGCGAACCAGACATGGCAGTTAGCAGACTTGCCGGGAAGACAGCGGGTAGGATGCAAATAGGTATGCAGCCTGAAACGTGACAAAGATGGACATGTTGAAGGATTCAAGGCACGATTGGTGGCAAAAGGTTGCTCCCAGCGGTATGGCATTAACTATGCGGAAACTTTTTCACCGGTGTGCAGACTGGAGAGCGTGCGATTCATCTTTGCACTGGCAGCGAAATTGAAATTGTATGTGCACCAAATGGATGTATGCACGGCGTACCCCAATAGTGATCTGAGCGATACTATGTATATGAAACAACCCCAAGGATACACTGATCGAGATCAACCAGCTAAGGCTTTGCTATTGAAGAAGGCAATATATGGATTGAAACAATGAGGAAGGGAATGGAACACCAAACTAAATGATGTCCTGAGTAGTTTAGGTTTTGTGGCCTGTGAAAACGAGCCCTGTCTCTACCAACATATGGGAAAGGATAATTTGTCATTAATCCTGGTATATGTTGACGATTTGCTTATTGCATGTCAATCCAAGAAGGACCTGGTTAGCATCAAAGCGGCGATTTCAAATGCGTCGACAAAGGCGTGCCTGAACTGTTTTTGGGCATGGAGCTGCAGCGTGAAGATGAGCTTGGGCCTATCATCATAGGCAATTCGCAATATATCAAGGAATTATTGCAAACTCACGGTATGGACAATTGAAGACCAGTAGCAACTCCGCTGGAGGCAGGTTTTCAAGTAAATTGCGCCGATGGACAGTGTCAAAAAGTTGACCCAGTCAAGTATCAATCAATGATTGGTGAGCTGATGTGGCTGGCACTCACGACTAGACCAGACATTTTACACTCAGTTGCGAAGTTGGCTCAGAGGAACCAAGATCCGCACGTCGAGCATCTGGCAGCGACGCTAATTTTCAAGTTACATTACACAGGTAGTCATCAGCCACTCACTGGATATGTAGATGCGGATTGGGGTGGAGATCGAACTGACCGGAGGTCGTATACTGGCTATGTATACTTTCTGGCAGGTGGACCGATTTCTTGGCGATCCGAAAAGAAACGCAGTGTGGCACTTAGCAGCACGGAAGCAGAATACATGGCACTGTCGGCGGCTTGTAAGGAATCTATATTCTTACGTCGATTAATAATCGAGATTGGATGTGGAGATGAATCTACATAAACTATTCTGTATGGCGATAATCTGAGCGCACAGGAGTTGGCCAGGAATCCGGTTCATCATTCCCGGACTAAGCATATATAAGATATCATTTTGTTCGTCAAGTAGTAGACGAAGGTCAAATTAACTTAAAGTATGCTTGTACAACAGACATGATTGCAGATATCATGACTAAAAATCTTTGTAAGAACAAGCATGTTAAGTTTACTGAAATGTTAAGTTTAAAATGAATTATGTTAATTTAAATTTGTAACCATGATCGCATTGAGGAAGGATGTTGAAAATGTCATCTTTAGCAATGCGATATGTATCGATAAGTACGTGTACCATATCTATGTTATAGGTACCATATCTAAGTTAGTCACAAATAAACCATTAATGTGAAAGCACACAGGCGTGGTTTTTTATCTTTCAATTTAAATATAACTTCCGTCCATTTTGGGTCGAAAAAGGCTTTCTATCCAACAATATACAGTTTTTCCCTTTGGGTAACGAGTATAATAAATAATTAAATAAGCAAAATAAAGAGAACTTACATCTAATACATGTGTGTAGTGAAAACATACTATCTCAACTAGCAGAGCCAATTCCGATTTATAAAGGGGAAAAAAAAACTATTTTCACGTCTCTAAGTCGGACCGTTTCGTTTACTCGCTTTGCACCTACCTAGTGCGTCACATCAGTTTTGAATTGCCTATTAGCTAATTCCAAACTAGTTCACTACAAAGGCGACATTTGACAGATATAAAACTAAAGAAGCTGCTGTTAATGCAAACATAAAATAAGCAAAAATATCAAATGTGTTTCATAGAAAATGCTGAAATACGCGCATTTGAACGTATGTGTATGTGTAAATACAAAAACGGTGATCTGTTTAAATGTATGCATGTAAGGGGCGACATTTTACAAATATTAAACTAAACTGAAAATACAAACACAATTAAAAAATAAATTTGGTTGAAGAATATGTTAGAATGGTAATAAGTAAAAATAGCCGTTATCAAAAATGTAACACTAATTGAAATTGCATAAAATTCACATTTAACAAAACTATTATACCCTGATTCGTCATTTTCAATGGGCTCAGGGTATAATTGCCTACATAGAAATGACTGACGTATTTACCAAAAACATAATTAAAGAATATCTTTGTATTCGATTCAGAGGTTTATTAGAGACTAAAAATACATAGGAATATTCGTTGCAGCGCAGGCAGCATAAGAATAATGTTACCAAAAAGAGATGGACATTCAGCGTAGTTTACATATATATTTTTGACACTCCTTCTCAACGCGATGTCTACTTTACAAAAGTTAATCATAAATTTACATAAATCATTGGTGGGAATGTACTTTATATCAATTACATTATTTTTCTACATTTCCCTTACAAATGGTATTTTATTTCAATATGCTTGCTACGTGTACCGCCTCCTTGGCTGCTGTAGAAAGTGCCACATACTCGGCCTCTGTGCTACTGAGGGCGACCAAATTCTGCTTCTTTGACTCCCAAGAGACTGCTGCTCCAGCAAGGAAGAATGACCAACCCGTAAAGGAATTCCGCAGCCCAGTCTGCATCAACAAATCATTGGATAGGCACACCCGTTTTCTTATAGTGTAGTCTCAAATCTAAGGTAGCTTTTAGATAGCTCAATACTCGCTTGGCTGCAACCTCATGCTCCTTGAGCAGATCTACATTTTTCTGCGCCAGCTTAGCCACAGAGATTAATACTGGATAAAACAAGCTATCAATCGCTGATTGATTCGTTATTGTATTTGGCATTGACTACACGGCCAGATATAATATAGATATAATATCTGGCCGTGTAGTCAATGCCAAATACAATAACGAATCAATCAGCGATTGATAGCTTGTTTTATCCACCTGGCCGCAGTCAACATCATCGCACTTCGTCTGGAAACCAACTTCCAACGGAGTCGCGTTTGGCTTGCAGTCTTGCATGCCGTAATCACTCCAATGTACTGCTTATGGCCTATGGAGAGACTACCAGTCTTGCCATCTCGCTCAATATCCATTCCCAAAAAGTGGTGCAGTTCACCACCATCGATCATATCAAATTTGTTTGATATGAGCTGCTTAATGTGGGCCACATCTTCTGCTCTGGTACATGCAAGTATAAAATCGTCAACATATACAACAATAATATTTAAATATCCATTTATTTTTGTATAAATGCATGGTTTACTAGCACATGGGATAAAACCAATCTCCAAAAGAGTGCTCTCCAGCTTTTGGTTCTACTCCCGACCGCTCTGTTTCAAGCCGTACAACGATTTCTTCAGCTTCAGTACGCGCTTGGGATAATCAGCGTCGATAAAACCCTCTGGTTGTCGCACAAACACGTCATCTTGTAGGTATCAGGTTTGCTTCGGAAACATCCATCTGATGCAGGTGCAGCTCGTGCTCGACAGTTAACTGATTGACGAGTAACGTGCAACTGGAGAGAAAGTTTCCGTGTAGTTAACTCCGTATTGCTCTCCGCAACCTTTCGCGACCAATCTAACTTTAAACGCTGCCATGCTCATCACACTTGGTGGTCAAAACTCATTTACAACCAATAACTTTTGCGCCTGTAGGAAGATCGACCAGACTCCATGTCTCAATGTTTTTCAGGTTGTCATACTCCTGCATCGCCGATTTCCAGTTTGTAGATTGTTCTGACTGAAATACCTTCGAGCATCTAGTACATTCAGATCATTGTACTCTTTTCGTGGACGATCTGAAAGCCCAGTGCGAACAATTCGTTGTCTCCCTGGACCCCTTTTGCCTCTCGGTTGCTCCTCCTCAGCATCTTCTTCGTCACCACTTTGCCACTGCCTATCAACAGTTGGTCTTTGCTGCTGCTCATCAGTTTCGTGACTTTCATCATTTTGCTCGCAATCGAAATTTAGATGTCCGAACCGATCACGCCATTTCACCAATTTATTCATATTTGCATTTACATTAGCTGCAACTACTGTTTTCATACTACTTTCAAATACGAACAAATCTTTATGGTTTTCTGCAACCAGCCAATTGTCATTGTTACTGTCTTTAACATACACTTTGTTTTTCACAAAAATTACTTTCAACCCTTTCTCAGTTGCCTTTGACACAGATATAAAATTGCATTGTAAGTCTTTCATTTCGCCGCGAAATGCCCGTTTTGGCCGCACAACCAACAACCATCCGGTTATTTATAGTTATAGTTTAAAGATTTGCTTATTGTTTTGTATAAGACAGATTGCAAATAAAATATATATATTAAAAAAAAAAAAAAAAAAAAATACGAGAGGTATCTTGAGATTTTAATTTGACAATATTGTTTTCCATCGCTTATTACATAAAACTGAATTTCAATGCAATTGTCATCAATTTTTACGCTACTTAATATTTGTACCGCACTACATTTTATTCTACTTCCTATGCTCTTTAGCATAACAACATTATTAAATCTCTTGCAAACAAATTTTGTACTTAGCTTTTTTTTTCATCAACGAGCATTGCTCCAGAATCGAAGGTGATTTAAAAAAATCATACTCTATGGTTCATATATCCCTTTGGTATTGCAACGTTGCACTGCTCCGTTCGCTTTTCTTGGTTGAATGTCTTGTTTATATTAGATTCCATATTTGGGCATTGGTAGATATGTTACCCAATTCTCCGCACTTGTAGCATATTACGTTTGATTTTTCATGGTAATGAGCTTCTATTCGTCGTTCATTATCACTCACAAAATTATTTTGTTGCTTCCAGAGTCTACATTCAATTATTTCATTTAATTCGGACTGCAAATCGCCTCTTATTTGAATTTGGGTAACTGCACAGATTTACTTTGCACTGTATTTGATGTCGTTGCTTGTATGGCAGGCCATACCAGTCCAATTAAAATTTTATTTTGTAATTTCATTATGGTCCTCAATGATGCAGGTGGAGGGCCATATCCCACTTCTGATATCGGAACTTCATTGATTTAGAGTCGCGTACTCAGCGAAGCGAGTTTCGGTGCTTATGCTTCCACGTTTCTATCTAAACTGCCTGACAAAGCCAGTGTTATTCCTCAGCATAGCTCCAAACCACACTCGGCAACAGCGACACAACGCTGTTGCCCCGCTAAGTGACAGGATGTAAGCGACCAATCACAACACAATTAGAAGCTGATACAATATTACTAATGTGTTGGAATGCTTGTGGTGAAATACCCAACACTGAATACTCATACACTCACACAGCCACACACAGCGCGTACGTGCAGTACGCAGCAACAATCACATACAGTGCGTACATACAGTACGCTCCGACATATATTAAAAATCCAAAAAACATTAGAGCTTTTTTAAAACAACTTATTTTCAATGACCCAATTTTAAAAATTCCAGACTTCAAGTAATGTAGCTCTCGGAGCTGTACTTTCTCAAGACGGACATCTCATCAGTTTAATCAGCAGAACCTTCAATGACTACGAAACTAACTACAGCGCCATAGAAAAGCCAGTAAAAACGTTGCCTTAGGACGAAACCTGAAGCGTGATACTCGTTTCCCACAGGGGCATCTTGTATTTTAAATTTAATAATTTATCTCAAATTTTGCATTTATGTAGATTCATGTGAATTTTATGCAATTTAAATTTTTGCAAATATAACTATGTGAATGAATTAGCATTTTTATAAAATGTAAAAAATTCAATAGAATCATATGCTGAAAGTTTCATCAAGTTCCGTTAAGTCAGTCGCAATCTATTAAACCGTTTGGCCAATTATGACACACACGCGTTAAGCAGCGACAGCAAAATACATTTACATTTACACATACATATGTATGTACATTGAAACGTGCAAGCGCGTTTGCTTATGCACGGTCACAATTAAATTCAGCGCCATTCATTCTAGCATATTTTTCAACAAAAATTGTTATTGAGTTGTGTTTGCATTTTCAGCCGCTTCTTTAGTTTTGTATTTGTCAAATATCGCCGTTTATACGCATACATTCAACCGACTACCGTTTTTGTATGTACACATATAAATACATACGTTCATATGCGCGCATTTCAGCATTTTCTAAGAATCACAATTGCGATTGATTTATGTTTATATTGTGTTTGCATTAACAGCAGCTTTAATAGTTTTGTATTTGTCAATAGTCGCCCTTGTAGTGAAGTAGTTTCGGATTTGCCAACAGGCAATGCAAAACTGATGTGGCGCAGCAGGTAGATGAAAAGCGTGTAAGCAAAAGGGTCCGCGTTTGAGATGCGGCTGCGACGGCATGAAAATAGTTGCGCAGCTGTTCGTGCCTACATACATGCATACCTGATGGGACCTATCGTCAATTTTTTTGTGTGTGAATAATTTTGTTCGGACTAAGTCGATTACACAAATATCGGTATTTGATATTTACATTTTTTGTAGGGTCACACACACAAAAAAAAATAACATAACTGACCTAGGCTATACGAAAAATGATAATTTTAGCAGATAAATTATTTGCAGAACTTCAACATTAAATCGAATTACATATATTTCTCAGAAATGCCGTTTGTCGTCTTAGCAATTCTTATTAAGCTTATTTATATAGGAGGCACAGGCATATGAATTTTGCAGCTGGGCGTTACAAATTTTGCTGTCAATTTGCCACGCCCCCAGTAGGCGTAGACATATCATATTTGGCAAGTTCCTAGAAGGAGTCTAGGGTAACGTAACTGTAAAGTTTGGATGCTTACACTCCAAAAATGTAAAAGTTACAGTGTATTTTTTCGATATACCACGCCCCCAAAGGGGCGTAAGATTTATTTTTGGGGAATCAATAGAGGAGGCCCCCAGTAACACAAACATCCAATTTTGAAGCGTCTAGCTCTAAAACTGTAGGAGCTATAAGCTTTTTGCGATTTGCCACGCCCCCTGAAGGCGTAGGTATGTCCGCCATATCTTTTTGATCTTGGGTTGCTTATCCGAGTATATATATCAAATTTCAAGTCTCTAGCATCAATAGTGCTCAAAATATAGCTGATCTTGTAAAATCACTATATATTCAGATCCGATTTGCCACGCCCCCAGTGGGCGTAGACATCAAATATATTTATGAATCTTTATAGAATCGTAGCGTTAATTTACGTGCCAAATTTCAGCATTCTAGCTTTAAAACTGTAGAAGTTACAGTTTTCCCGATTTGCCACGCCCCCAGTGGGTGTGGACATAAAATCTTTTTATCAATCTTTATAGAATCGAAGCGTTAAGATACGTGCCAAATTTCAGCATTCTAGCTTTAAAACTGTAGAAGTTACAGTTTTCCCGATTTGCCACGCCCCCAATGGGCGTAGATATATCCGCCATATCTTTTTGAACTTGGGTGGTCAACGCAAGTATAGATTCCAAATTTCAACTCTCTAGCTCTTCAACTAATATGATTTCTATGATTTCTATTAACTATGGGCGCAAGCATTTTCCGATTTGCCACGCCCCTAGTGGGCGTATCCGGAAAATCTTGACACTTTATTATTCGAGGGTATACACGAGTATATGTTCCAAATTTCAAGTCTCTAGCTTCAATAGCGTAGAAAAAAATTGCATTCATACGGACAGATGGCCAGACGGACAGACGGACGGACAGCAAGACAGACATTTCACAGAACCAATATACTCTTTTTCCCTTTGGGAAACGAGTATAATAACTATTAGCTATTGTATGGGCAACAGAAACCTTTCGACACCACCTTCTAGGTCGACATTTCGAAATTAATAGTGATCCTCAAACCTTATGTTGTTTATACAGAATGAAAGAATTAAATTCATAACAAGTAAGAGTGCTCTAGTCGAGGCTGCTCGACTAGGGGATACCCTGAGCCTTGTGAAGAGCCAAATATCAAATAATTCTACGCATCTTTTATGCATGCATATTTTAACACATACATACACACATATGCACGCACGCATAAGCGCGCGCTCCACTAACTGCGCAGTTGACGGGCTGCAATGTGGGCATTACTTAATTGTTTAATACCTTTTTTTCATTCACAACTTATTAATGGCATTCATATGTCTGTATTTGCCAAAGCACAAGTCTATAGTATTTGATGTTCGCATTTTACAAATAGCTCCCTACTATTGGGAGCGAATGGGGCATGGCATCCCAAATCTAAAGATTACGTAATCTCCGTATTCATTAGACGTAACTACACATAATCTCAAAATTATTTTCACAAAACCATTATACCCTGATTTCCCATTTTCAATGGGCTCAGAATATAATAACCCGATGGAGGGTTAAACTATCAGAATACGATTTGATATAAAATACATAAAAGGAAAGGAAGACCACATAGCTGACGCTCTATCGCGAGTAAAAATAGAACAGACTTATTACGGAGAAGAAACACAACATAGCGCTGACGAAGACAAAAGTATTTTAATTGGCATTACTGAAAAAGCAATTACCACATTCAAAATGCAAATCATATTTTCTAACGGCGTTCCAAATATTAAAAAACAGAATTACTTCAAAAAATTATTAATTTATATTACATACGAAAAATATTTTATTGACCATTTTTGTACAAAGACTAGTGTAATGTTAAAATCATTCATAATGCGCAATAAGAAATTATCAACACTAGCCACATAAAATTCTACGAAATCTCATTCAATTATAAACATAATTAACAATGATATGACAAAAATAAAAGATCATCAAAATAAAACAATTAAGAGCGCTCTATTCGAGACTGCTTGGCTAGGGGATACCCTGAGCTCTGTGAAGAACCAAGTATCAAATAATTCTACGCTTTTTTAGGTATACATACAAACAACACATACACACACATATGCACGCACGCATAAGCGCGCTCTGCCAACTGCACAGTTGACACAGTGACTGCGCTTGGACTGCAATGTGGGCATTACTATGGGAACTTAATTGTTTAAAAACTTTTCTTAGCGGTGGACTAAGTTCATCAAACTTTCACAACTTATTAATGGCATTCATATGTATGTATTTGCCAAAGCACAAGTCTCTAGTATTTAAATTGCGCTTTTTACAAATAGGGGGCTATTGGGGATGAATGGGGCGTGGCATCCAAAATCTAACGATTACATAATCTCCAATTTATTACACGCACCAACACAGCAAATTCTACTTCCAATGAGGTACAAACTATGCCTTAAAACCGTATTTGAATATGCATTAAAATCGATAACATTTCAACAAAAATAATTATCGAACATATGAGGAAAACTTGACCTGAACGTGCTATACAAGGTCCAACAAAAAAATTTCAGCTGTCTAGCTCGTCTAGTTTATGAAATCGACGCGTTCAAGCATACGGAAAGATGGACTGACGGACGGACGGAAGGACGGATGAACGGACGGACAGGGCTAAATCGACTCAGCTCGTCGCCCTGATCAAGAATATATATACTTAAATTTAATCAGAACACGCGTCCTTCTGCCTGATACATACATTTAATAAAACCATTATACCCTGATTTCCCATTTTCAATGGGCTCAGGGTATACAAATTTAAGAAACAAATTCACGAGCCAACAACAACACCATCTATTCAACCAGAAGAACAACAATAGAAAAACACAACTATAGAGAATACACAATCAAATTTACCAAAACTTTACCCTTCTGTCTCACATTGACTCGCCTCTTAAGGAGAGGGAAGTGACATAATCAGTGATTACGTCTACAATATCCAAAAGCTGTTCATATAGCCAAATTATTAATGTAAATTAGAGGTGGGCACGGGTCGGCTTTTTATCGGATACCCGTGGTCACCCGCGGTTACCCGTGGATATGGGCTAAAAAATCTAATTTCGCACTGGGTGCGGGCCTGGGTACTCGCCTGCAACAACAGGGTTCCTTTCGACATCGATAACATTGTGTGCGCTTGCAAATTAAGCAATTTATTATGCATTTTAAATTGTAATAAAACAGTAAGAAAAGTCGACCTCCGCTGACGGAAATGAAAAATCTTAATTTTATTCCAGCATTTTGACAACAAAATCAATACGATTGGTGCGTTGTTGCAAGCTTGATTTTGCTTTTAGCGCCAAAAATGACACCATAACACTTGCTCGGCACAAATGCGCTTTAATTCCTCCACCTAATCAACCATTGTTAAACTTTGCATCGAAGGCTGTTCCGAAGAATGTTCTTGATAATTTAGCTAAAAAACAACTGGCTTTTGTAACCAAAGACTTGTTGCCATTAAACGTAACTGAGGGTAGGTAAAAGTTAATTTTTTTATATTCATCAATGTTAATATTTGTCAAATTAAATTGAATTAAATTGTTGTTATTTTTGATAAAAAAAATTTGTTGTAATTTTTGAGAATTAAATTTTTTGTAATTGTTTCGGGCGGCCGGGTTGGGTTCTGGTTATGAAATTTTTTTTTGCTTTCGGGTACGGATCAAATTTTGAACTTCTGACCGTGGACGGATCGGGCCGGGTGCAAAAAAGTCGACCCGTGCCCACCTCTACTGTTAATATTTCCAAACTTGGTAATTATAAACAAAGAGCAGCCAAGCCGATGCTTCTCCCCAATCGATTGGCATCGATCAAAATATACTAATGTAAACATTCCCAAGCTTGGTAATTGTAAACAGAGAACCGCCAAGCCGGCGTCTCTCTGCCACGATCGGCATCGATCGAAATAAATCACAATCAGTATAAATCCGTTCCCAGTAACATGCATCACCCACATACAAACATTTGTTCCCAGCAACATGCATCAGCTGGAAAGTAGCAAACATTCTGTTAGAGCTCAATTTATTCAACAGACACTCAATTGTTAGTCTTAAGGTACTGTTCAATAAAGCATGTTGTCCTAATCTAATCTGACTTCGTATTTTAAATTACATTGGCGTTGCTGTTAGCATATGTCGCGTCATTTATTCGACTCATAAAATATATTCAATTATATATTATATGAATATTTTATTTACACATAATATAAAGTAAGAAAACTCTAGTCGGAAGTTCCCGACTAGGAGATACCCTGAGCCCCGTCCGATTTGCATTGTTTAATAGGCTATATAGCTTGCATATAATATTAAATTTTCAAAATTAAAATATACTGTTTATGTCAGATTCCATTAAACAGAACTGCTCCTCCCTCCACATCCCCATGCTATGCTATTAACAGCTCTGTTAATAGCGTAAGCTCCAACTCCAGCTCTTCTGCTGGTTCTCTGGAGTTTTTCTGTGTTACTTTCCTCCTCTCTTCCTTTTTTTTACACTTCTATTTCTTATCTTCCTTTCACCGTGTACGCACACTGACTGTGCAATTTTATATTAAAATAAAAAGCGACTTGTTTCAAGTAAACCCAAAAGAGAAAAGTGTTTTATATTTATCTGCGACGCCCCCCTACAAACATTGGTCCTTCGAGCCGGATCTATATCCAACGGATATCAACATCTTTAACCCCAGCGATTCACAGGCAACGAGATAAGTAAAACTTTTCTTTTTCCTCCATTTCCGTGCACAGAGCGAACATATATAGTGGCACCTAATCCGCCATACTCTAAGTCTATATATGCTCATAGTGCAAACGTTTCTATATCTATATATTCTTATAGATATAGGAGCGTATTCAGCTGTGCTAAATTTCTATTTGCATCAGCAATCACTTCTTAGTGTGTGTGTGTATACTTAGGTCATTAACCTCGCGTCCGTCAAATACGTATGTATATATATGTACATATGTACTTGATATATAACTCCTATATATCAGTCCGAACCGCAGTCCGACAATAAAGCGCAACTAACCGACTCCCGGTCAGCTTGCATGCGCATATATATATATATTTATATATACATATATATGCAACTATTCCGTGCATAGGCAAACTTGCTCTCAGCTGTTCACGCAATTGCAGAGCCACAGCTGTTACGGTTGCGCACTTGTCACTTGCACGAACATACATATGTTTATGTTTTTATGTTTGTCTGTAACTCTGACCATATCGACATACATATAGCTTTCTCCATAAGTCTTCATGTTTGTGTGTGATTTATAGCAGGGCGACCTATACACAAACACACACACGTATATCCATACATATGTACATATGTACATATGCCATTCTACAACTAAAGTTAATAAATAAAACGACAGTATCCTCTGTGTTTTATTTACTTATTTAACTTCAGTTTTTAAATTCGTTTTCTGCAAGCTTCCTTCGCTTCCTCAAAGCGTTAAGTTCGTTTGAGCGTTGTGTTGATTTATGTGCTAATTGTGTCAGCTGTTTGTGCTATCGGCTGCCCGTATGTACGTATGCACATACGCAGCCAACAACAACACAATTAATACACAAGCAGTTGTCAAGCTTGTGCACAGCACGTATCAACACTTCCACAAATATTTTGCGAACATATAAGAACACAATAACACAATTAAGCACAGAAAATTCAGTAAGCTCGTTTTTGGTTCCAAGCGTTAGCGATCGTGCTTGCACGTCACACAACTATCGATAATCCATCCGATACTGAGTTCAGGGGTGGAACGTTTTTGTGTGACGTCATTGCTTCAGCAGGTACACTTTGAGAACAAATAAAAATAATAAAAAAAAATAATAAACAGTTTTTTTTTACTTCTTTTTTTAAGAATAAAAAAAAAAAATAAATAAATATAAATATATATTACATCAATATTTTCGTCTATCATTTTCTTTTTTTTAAATTTTAACTTTTAAATTGTATACATATATATTTGTGTTATTTTCATTTTCAGTTTATTTATTTTTATTCTGTATTATTGTTTTTACTTATTTTATCTTATTGCTTCTCTTCGCTTCCGAAACGCGGTTTATCTGTATTTGTGGGTAGTTTATTGGTTTTATTATACCCTGAGCCCATTGAAAATGGGAAATCAGGGTATAATGGTTTTGTTAAATGTATGTAACAGGCAGAAGGAGGCGTGTCAGACCCCACAAAGTATATATATTTTTGATCAGGGCGACGAGCTGAGTCGATTTAACCCTGTCCGTCTGTCTGTCCGTCCGTCTGTCCGTCTGTCCGTCTGTCCGTCCGTCCGTCCGTCCGTATGTTTGAACGCGTCGATCTCAGAACGTAGTTGACCTAGAGACTTGAATTTTTTTTTGTTGGGTCCGTGGATAGCACGCGCAGGTCAAGTTTGTTACCAAAAAACGATATATATTTTTGTTGTTTTGTTATCGATTTTAAACCTTATCGAAAACAGGTTATAAAATTCTATCTGCCACACCTTTAGAGCTAGACTCCTCAAATTTTGCATATAGATTCACGTGAATTTTATGCAATTTCTATTTTTTTATTTTTTGCGTACCGGCTCTTTTTACTAATTACCCCCCCCTCAGCCATCAACACCCATGTGAATAAATTACAATTTTTATAAAATGTAAAAAATTCAATAGACTCATATGCCGAAAGTTTCATCAAAATCCGTTAAGTCAGTCCCGATTTATTAAACAAAACGTTTGGCCAATAATCACACGCACGTGGCAAGCAGCGACGCGCAGCAAAAAACATTTACACATACACCTACATTGAAACGTGCAAGCGCGTCTACTATGCATGTGCAGAAATACATTCAAGGCCAGTCGTTCTAGCATATTCTTCAACCAAATTCTGTTTGCATTTTCAGCCGCTTCTGTAGTTTTGTATTTGTTATATATCGCCCTTTACACGCATGCATTGAAACAGACCACCGTTTTTGTATGTACATATACTCATACGTTCATATGCGCGCATTTCAGCATATTCTAAGAATTACAACTGCGATTGATCTGCTTCTTTAGTTTTGTATTTGTCACATATCGCCTTGTAGTACTACTTTGCGTTTTGCCAACAAGTGACGCAATACTGGTGTGGCGTAGTGGATAGACACAAAGCGCGTAAACGAAAGGTCGCGGGTTCGAAACTCAGTGACAACAGCGTAACTTTTTATACCCTGAGCCCATTGAAAATGGGAAATCAGGGTATAATGGTTTTGTGAAAATGTATGTAACAGGCAGAAGGAGGCGTGCCACACCCCATAAAGTATATATATTCTTGATCAGCGCGACAAGACGAGTCGATATAGCCCTGTCCGTCTGTCCGTCTGTCCGTCCGTCCGTCCGTCCGTCCGTCCGTCCGTCCGTCCGTCCGTCCGTGTGAACGCTGAGATATTTGTAAGTACGCAACGTAGAGACTTGAAATTTTACATGAATACTCGATAATACCATACGCTGCACAAGTTTATAAAATTTTTCCGATAACTCATTCCATTTCGATTTTATGAGCATTTATCGATAATTTTAATGTGTTTTTAAGGCGTGGTTTGTACATCGTTTGAGCTAGAGACTTCAAATTTGTTGTTCAGTTGCGTGTAATGAATACGGAGATAACGTTATCTTTAGATTTCGGATGCCACGCCCCATTCGCCCCCAATAGCCCCCTATTTGTACAAAGCGCAAATCAAATACTAGAGACTTGTGCTTTGGCACATACACACATATGAATGCCATTAATATGTTGTAAAAGTTTGATGCACTTAGTCCATCGCTAAGAAAAGTTATTAAACAATTAAATTCTCATAGTAATGCCCACATTGCAGCCCCAGCGCAGTCGCTGCGTCAACTGCGCAGTTGGCAGAGCGCGCGCTAATGCTTGCGTGCATATGTGTGTGTGTGTGTATGTGTTGTTTGTATGTATGCTTAAAAAAACGTTGAATGATTTGATATTTGACTCTTCACAGGGCTCAGGGTATCCCCTAGTCGAGCGGTCTCGACTAGAGCACTCTTACTTGTTTTATTTATTTTTTTTAAATCTATAAACATAAGGTGGTCGTGCTAGTTGAGATGACGCGCTTTAACGTTACACATGTAGTAAATAGATGCAGGTTCGAGCCCAGGTGCGGTGATGTTTGCTTTCTTTTCATTTTTTTGTTTATTTATTTAATTATTAATTTATTTTTGATTTACATACATTCTAGTTGAATAAAATTTCAAAATTATAATTTAATTTTGCAAAATGTAATGTTATATGCAAGCTACATAGCGTATTAAACAATGCAAATGGGACGGGGCTCAGGGTATCTCCTAGTCGGGCACCTCCGACTACAGTTTTCTTACTTGTTTAAAATGTTTTTATTAAGTCAGAGAGCTTCTGCTCATTCTGGCTGTTCGGTTGTCACTGTTCTTATACAATTCTATTTCTTTTAGCTTAAGTCTAATACATGAAATTCTTATATCTACATATATGTGGTATGTGTGTTTGGGTATACATATGTATGCAGAAGGCATATATATGTTATGTATGGTTTGACCACTTGAGCTGCAAAGTGCATGCTCAGCGTTCCCACGCGAGTTATGCCATCAGCATCACTTCCCAAAGTGTCAACTGACACCATAACAGCAGCAGCACTTCCAATAGCAATAGTTGATACGAAAGGCTTGCAATCTTCCTTAATGTAGCCAAGACCAGAAGTGTCATATAATTGGAGACACTTTTGTAAACATAAATAAGCATCGCAGCCCAGCCGCATAAGATAAGCAAACTTCAACCCAGCATACCCAATATTGTAAACACAAACAATCATAGCCAGAAAATGGTACAAGAATCCTCTTAGAATTGAGTAAGAGAACAGTTGTATTATTGATTTCAAATAAAGAACATGTATTGAACTGTATAAAGGGAATACATAATTGGCGCAGCCGGTAAACGGAGTAACATAATTCGAGACGTTTTTGTGAAATCTTATAAAAGTGAACAAAAATAATAATCGAAGTTACAAAATCCAAAACGTTTTTGTGAAATCTTATAAAAGTGAACAAAAACAAGAAACGGAGTAACGAAATTCAAAATTTTTGTGAAATCTTATAAAAGTGAACAAAAATAAGAAACGGAGTAACGAAATTCGAAAATTTTTGTGAAATCTTATAAAAGTAAACAAAAATAATAATCGGAGTTACAAAATTCGAAAAAAAAAGGTTTTGTGAAGTCTTATAAAGTGAACAAAACTAAAAAGAATTAACTATTAACAACAATAACAAATAATAATTGTGGAAACTTTGGATATTATCCAAGCAAACGAAACAATTAATCAAATTAATTCGAAAGAAGTGAATAATACAATTCAATAAAATGGAAAATCAACAACAAATATTTGAAATGCAGCAATGCATTCAATTATTAACGAATGTAATCATCGCAAGAGAAGGTGAAGGAAGAAACCCAATTACAAATCAAAGAAACTGCATCGAGAAGGAAACGAGATACCTACCAACATTCAATGGGCAGGATGGAACTTTACATGGATTCGTGTCTGCAGTGGACCAGATCATGGAGGAGTACGATGACAACGACCAGGTCTTCACTGTTATTTTCAACACCAAAATACAAGGTCAGGCTAGAACTATGCTTAATATTAACCCACCAGCAAATTGGACGGAATGTAAACATCGTTTGAGACATCATTATAGACCAAGAACGGATCAGATGGGATTAACTAGGAAAATCAATAACTTAAGAGTAACAAGTGTAAGAGACCTTGATAACAAAATAAGAACAATCGTTGAGGAAATTACTGATTTTTCGGTCTTTGAAAATAATAGTAGATTAGTTGACATTTTAAGTGGATTATTAATTCAAAGAGTTAAAGAATTAGCATGTGGTCCGATGGCAATTGCCTTAATGAACAAAACAACTTTAACAGATTTAAGAAATGAACTTTCTAATTTCGTTGGTCTAAATTTTGGAAATTTGAATCAAAAATTATTAATAAAAAATGACAATAATTATCCATCAAAATATAATAACAGACAATTCAACCAGAACTCAAGACAAGACACAGACAACAGAAATTACAACGAAAATAATCAAACATATAATAATTACCAAAGACAAGACCGGCAACAGAATAGCCAAATAGTTAGAAATAATCAACAACAAAGTCAGAACGTAAGACAAAATCAGAATTTTAACAGACAATACAGTCAGAACATAAGACAACCCCAAAATTTTAACAGACAACAACAAAGCCATAACATAAGACAAACTCAAAATTTTAATAGACAAATAAATCAGAATATTCGACAAAATTATCAGCAACCAGAACCAGAAGCAATGAGTGTAGACAATTTAAATGATGAAGAAGTAAATAATAATTCAAATTACGAAAATAAACAAGAAGAGTTTTTTACCAACTAGCCTCGGAAAAAAGAAAAGTTTTTATTAGGGGAACTATAGAGGGGGATACTTTTCTAATTTTAGTAGATACTGGATCTACTATAAGTATATTGAACACTAAAAATATATGTAAATCAAAGTATAAAATAATCGAAAAATTTTCAAAAGCTATTTACACTATTAATGGAAATATAAAAAATGACAGTTACTTAGTTAAAACAAAAGTACCAAGCGAATTCAAATATGCAGATTGTGCAAGAATAAGATGGGTAGCTATGTCCTTGGAAAAATCATATGATTTTCTATTGGGCATGGATTTTATCCAAAGAAATTTTGAAAATATTGATTTTAAAAACGAAATAATTAAGCTTTGCAATGGAGTCGAAATTCCATTCCTTTCCAAATTATCAGAAGATGTTTGTGTAATGGAAGTAGGCGAAATTGATGACTTCAAGCTAGAAGGGCTTAATGCGGAGGAAGCCCAGATAGTAAAAAATCTTACGAAAAAATATGATAAACTATATTTTAAGGAGGGTGATCAGTTAACTAACACTAATACAATAGTTCACAATATTAAAACCACAACAGATCAACCCATAAATTCAAAGCTCTATAGAGTTTCTCCAAAATATGAAGAAGAAATAAGAAAACAAATAATAGAAATGGAAAAAAGTGGAATAATAAGAAAAAGTAAAAGTAAATATAGCTCTCCTATATGTGTAGTTAAGAAAAAAATTGATAATTCAGGAATTCAAAAATATCGTATCTGTGTAGATTATAGAAGATTAAACCAAGTAACCGTTTCAGATAAGTATCCAATACCTATTATGGACGCTGTATTAGATAAACTTGGTAAAGCCCAATATTTTACTACACTTGATTTAGCGAAAGGCTATCATCAAATATTAATGGCAGAAGTTGATATAGAAAAAACAGCTTTTATAACACCAATGGGATTATATGAATATGTTAGAATGCCATTTGGATTAAAAAATGCTCCAGCTACATTTCAACGTTTAATGAATGAAATATTGAGGGATTATATAAACAAAATTTGTGTGGTATATCTTGATGATATTTTAATTTTTTCAACAACACTTGAAGAACACAAAATTGCTCTAGAAAAAATTTTCAAAGTACTTAGAAATCATAATTTGAAAATACAACCAGATAAATGTTCGTTTATGAAAAAACATACCGAATATTTGGGTCATATTCTCACAAAAGAAGGGTTCAGACCAAATCCAAGAAAAATAGAAGCAATAAAAGAAATTCCATTACCAAAAACGGAAAAACAATTAAAAGGATTTTTAGGCATGACAGGATTCTATAGAAAATTTATTAAAGACTATTCCAAAATAGCTTACCCAATGATAAGATATTTACAAAAAGGGGTATCAATTAATACAAATGATCCACAATTTATAGATGCATTTGAAAATCTTAAAGCGCTCATAAGTTCACACCCAATATTAAAATATCCAGAATTTGACAAACCATTTACAATTACTACAGATGCCAGTGATTTTGCCATAGGTGCAGTTCTATCTCAACAGGGACAACCAATTGGTTATGTTTCAAGAACACTTAATAAACATGAGAAAAATTATAGTACAATTGATAAAGAATTTTTGTCTATTATACATGCAGTAAATTATTTTAAACACTATTTGATTGGAAATAAATTTCAAATTATAACAGATCATGCTCCTATAAAATACTTAAATTCAAAATTCAAAGGAAAAGAGATGACAGCTAGACATCAAAGATGGATTTTAAAGCTACAGGAATTTGATTATGATATTATATATTTAAAAGGTAAAGACAATAAAGTAGCAGATTTTTTAAGCAGACAGGAGACAGCACAATTAATCAATACAGAAAATAAAGAAGAATCAAATTTTGATATAACAAATACACAACATTCAGCAGATGAAGAGGAATTGACTCATTTTTATATAAAAAATGATATTGTTAATAAATATAAAATTCAGATAATAATTACCTACTCAGCAACAGATAATATTCATATATACCATGGAAGAAAAATAATTGAAGTAAATCCAGCAGATACAGAAAATGAGATTGAAATAAAATTACAAAATAATATAGAGAAAGGAACAGTAGGAATTTTTTCAGAAGTACCAGACTCAGAATATCATAAAATACAATGTATATTAATCAACATTTTTTCTCACTCAAAAAATATAAAATTTTTTAAATGTACAAAAAGAGCACAAGAAATTTCAACAGAGGAAGAATTACATAAACAAATTTCAATTTACCATTCAAAAGATTCATTACACAGCGGTATAAGCGAAACATTCAATTCCCTAAAAGACAAAATCTATTTTCCAAAGTTAAGGGAACATATTCAATTAATAATAGCAAATTGCAGAAAATGCAAAGAAATTAAGTATGATAGGAAACCAATAAAACCAAACTTTCAATTTACAGAAACACCAGATACAAAAAACAAAATTATACATTTAGACATATTTCATATAAAACACAAATCGTTTGTTACAATCATAGATAAACTTACAAAATTTGCAGTTGCTTACAATATTATAGATAGAAATTGGCGAACAAAGATGCAAATTATGATAGAACATTTTGCAAAATTTAATAAACCACAGAAAATAATAATGGATAATGAGTTTAGATCAGAACATATAATACAGTTTTTAAACAATGAAAATATTTCAATACATTATACTAAACCCAATTCACATACAGGAAACGCTGATATTGAAAGATTACATTCTACACTAATTGAGATAATAACAGGAATAGATAATAATGAACTATCTATTGAATCTAAAATTCAATTAGCAATAATAGCTTACAATAAACGTTATCATTCAACAATAAAATGTACACCGAATTATGCTAAAGACACAGAAGATGCACATAAATTAAAAATGACTATCGAGGAACGTAAGAAAATGATTATAAACAAAAGAAATGATACAAGAGAAGAATACAATGAACAAAGACATGAAGGTCCAATTAAAAACTATAAAAGAGTCACATAAGGATGAGCCTTATTTTAGATATGCAGAATTAAAAAACATTCATCTAAGTAACATTAAAAGACCGTTAAAACAGGAAATTAACAATCCCAACGAAAATAACCCAACTTGATAGCAGATTTGACAAAGATTTTTTTTTCTTTCTTTATTTCCCAGATATTAATCATGTTAGCCATCATTATAACCAGGTTCAATACAGTACAGACAAGATTACAAATGGAACCGATATTAGTAAGTGCAGGTTATGCACCCATACAGATTCATCAAACCGAAATAGTAAATGAAACAATAATTATATTACACATCATTAACATTAACCCACTTCAAAATATTATAAAACAGATAGAAACAAACATAAGAACAGCTAATATTACAGACAGTGAGGAATTATTTGCAGAAATCAGATTAATAAAGGCAAAGATTAAATCCATTACACCTTTCAGCAGAAATAAAAGAGGACTTATAAATATAGCAGGAACAGCATATAAATGGTGGTTTGGACTAATGGACGACGAAGACAGGACGGATATATTAGAACATCTTGATATAATTGACCAAAATAATCATAACACAATAAATAATTTGAACCAACAAATAATAATAAACTCACATTTCAACGACACAATTCATAGTTTAGCAGAAACAATTAAGCATGACCGAATAATTATTAACGAAACACTTACAAGCATAAATGATCAAAATAAAAGAATTTTAATGAAAATCCTATACAATGACCAAATGCAGAAATTAAAAAAATATTGAGTACAAAGTAAATTATATTCAAGAAAATATAGCCTCTGCAAAGAATAATATAATTTTACCAGAAATTTTATCAGAAGAAGAAATAAACAAATTTGATATTGATTTTTATAAATTAAAATTAATTCGTATGGGTATTTTAAAATACAAAAATAATTGCATAATTATAGCAATAAAAATTCCGAAAAATTATATAAGTATAGACGTTAAGTTACTGATCCCAATGCCTAACACAGATTATATACAAATCGACCAAGAAAATTTATTAATTATAGAAATTAATAATAAGACATTGGAATATAAACCAAACACAATATTAAAGGAACTTAAACTAAGTAAAAGTTGCACTACTACCAATAGTTGTAAATTTATATTTAATAACATCACAAGTATTGAAGAAATAGATGACGACACAATAATAATAAAAAATGCCAGAAAAGAAAAACTACATCAAAACTGTGACAAAAGAAATATTATATTAAATGGAAATAACCTCATACAATTTGGAAATTGTAAAATACAAATTTTAAAAGAAACATTTTCTAACGAAAAAATAGAATTTTATGAAAAATTTTTTTATCCCACAGAATTATTAAATGAAACCTACAAAAACACTATTAATTTTAATCATCTAACAATAAAAAACTTTGAAAATTTAAAAGAAATCACAGAATTGAAATATGAAAAAAAAGTAACAAATAGTATTATGTTAATATTTTTAATCATTTTTATATTTTTTATCATTTATATATACTTACGTTGCAAAAGGCAAAATATTAACATTAATTTAAAAAGAATTCAGGAGAATTCATACTCTAAGAGGGGAGGAGTTATGCCATCAGCATCACTTCCCAAAGTGTCAACTGACACCATAACAGCAGCAGCACTTCCAATAGCAATAGTTGATACGAAAGGCTTGCAATCTTCCTTAATGTAGCCAAGACCAGAAGTGTCATATAATTGGAGACACTTTTGTAAACATAAATAAGCATCGCAGCCCAGCCGCATAAGATAAGCAAACTTCAACCCAGCATACCCAATATTGTAAACACAAACAATCATAGCCAGAAAATGGTATAAGAATCCTCTTAGAATTGAGTAAGAGAACAGTTGTATTATTGATTTCAAATAAAGAACATGTATTGAACTGTATAAAGGGAATACATAATTCGCGCTGCGATCCGCCTGTATATAAGCGGTGGATCGCATTACATATGCGCTGGTACGTTTATGTAGTTCTATGTGGTCTTTTTATGTATTTGTATGTTTGTATTTATTATGACAATGTGTCACAATGTATTAACGGAATGATATACCCTTTAATTGTGTATGATGGTAGGGTAGATATGCTACACCTCCCTTTTTAAAGAAATTACGTAATTCATGCAGTCATTTACAGTAAGAGTTTATATATTGTATTTCATTTTGTTTTTTTTTTTTAAATGTAGTCATTCAATTGTGTTTGATATTTAATGTGTACTTAAATGTAATTAATGTTTATTAAAATGTGTTATCTCTGTTATTGTAAATTATTTGTTTTCATTGATAACTTTATTTTGCTTTATCTTTCGTTTTAATTTTCATAGCAGAATTAAAGTTTTCTTTATTTATTCCAATTTTTGTTTTTTTTTTTTTTTTTTTTTTTTTTTTTAGATTGATCAGGCCTGGTTTTTTTTCTTTCATGAAATACTTCATTGAGTATATATTTTTAATCTATCCTTATGTACTTTTTGTCTCTTATTTTTACTATCTTTAATAAAAATGTTGTCATTATCCTCTATTTTCTCTACTATATACGGTCCTAAATATACTGGGTCTAATTTATGCCCTGTTTCGTTTTTTAAAAGTACCTTATCTCCTACATGTAATTCAAAATTATTAGTGTTTTTGTCATACAATGATTTCCTATATGCCTTTGCTTTTTCTAACATAACTCTAGCTCTTTTATAGGCTATTTCTAATCTAAACTTTATTTCCTTAGAATAGTCATCTAAATTGTAAATAGGATCTATTCTATTAATTTTATTAAAATCTATGAACTGTTTTGGTAATCTGCCAAATACGAGTTCGTATGGACAATACTCATGCGTTGCTGATGGTGTCGTGTTGAAACAATAAGTAAAATAATGAATCCAGACATCCCAATCGGATTTATCTGCAGAGATGTGTGAACGAATGTATTCATTAAATGTTCGATGACTTCGTTCTATTGTCCCCAATGTTTGGTGATGATATGCAGTAGAGGTGAGATTCTTGATCTTCATGTACTTGCATAAATTTGTTAAGATCTGGTTTTTATACTCTGTTCCCATGTCCGAAATGAACGTCTTCATTGGACCGTACTTGAGTATGAAATTTTCAAAAATTGCTTTAGCGACATTGTTTGCGCTTTTGCTTTTGATTGGAATGGCTACTAAATATTTTGTTAGGTCACATATTAATGTGACTATGTATTCATTACCATGTTCCGATTTTGGTAGCGGACCAATTGTATCCACTATTACTATGTCAAAAGCGTTTACTGGTGTTTCGGTAAAAGTCATAGGAGTTTTTGTATGTCTGGTTGTTTTAGACATCTGGCATTTTTGACAGCTACGTACGTAGTTTTTTATATGACGTGTCATATTTTTCCAGTAGTAGTGTCTTTTGATCTTTTGCTAGCGTTCTTGTTATGCCACTATGGCCTCCTTGAATTGGATCATTATGGTAGGTAGACATTATTTCAAGTATCTCTTTTTCATTTTTTACTTGGGTCACCGGCTGGAGTAGCGCTACTCGTAATGATTTTAATATTTTATTGCCCATATGTTTAAAAGAATCTATTGAAACTGATTCAAAGACCTTTTCGCTCGGTGCCACCTTGAGTTGGCTGATTTTTAATATACCGGCCTCTTTTTCGAGCCTTTGGAAGAACTGACCTAAGTCGAGAATTCCATTAGTATATAAATCGTTAACTTCAATTCTTGCAATAACTTTATTTCCATGTTTAAAAAAACAATTAGATTCTGTTATTCGCAAGGTCACTACTTTCCGTACTTCATCATTTGCAATGACTTCGTGTACGTTGGGCTAAGATACTATTTGATGACTTTGCCTTGGCAAAAGTTCATTATTTTCAACTGTACAGATTTTTTCTTGTTTACTTTGTCGCCTGGTAGTGACTTTCAGGACTTTATTTTGAATGTCTTTGAGTTCTGTTATAGTAATCCGCGAAAGTGCGTCTGCAACAAAATTATCTTTCCCCTTTAGGTATTCTACTGTGAAGTCGTATTCTTCAAGTTCTAGCCGCATGCGAGTTAGTTTGGAGCTGGGATTTGTCATAGAAAAAAGGTATGTCAATGCTTTGTGATCTGTTTTGATTGTAAAATGTTTTCCATAAATATATGGTCTGAAGTGGGTAATTGCCCAATGAATTGCCGCTAACTCTTGTTCTGTTGTGCTTTTATTGCTTTCCCCTTTTGTAAATTAACGAGATGCATAAGCTATTGGGAGTTGAATTTGGTTATGGTTCTGAGTTAGAACCGCTCCGCAAGCTTGTTTACTGGCATCTGTTATTATGCAAAATTCTTTGCGAAAATCAGGATATTGTAAAAGTGTGGGGTGCATAAGCTGTTCTTTAAGGTGTTGAAATGCGTTTTGGCAATTACTAGTCCATTCAAAAGGAACATTCTTTTTACATAATCTAGTTATGTGCCGTGAATAATCGGCAAAGTTTTTTATAAATCGACGATAGTAATTACAAAATGCTACGAATCGTCTTGCGCTGTCTGCATCATGAGGGACAGGATAATTTTTTATGACGTCAAATTTCTTGTCATCTGGCAGTACTCCTTTGTCGGTGCATTTGTGACCTAGGAATGTCACTTCATGCATGAAAAATGAACATTTTTCTGGATGCAACTTTAGGTTGTATTTCCTACATACATTAAAAACATCAGTTAAGTTAAGTTAATCATGTCGTTTTCGGAGCAACCAATCACCATTAAGTCATCCATGTAAAGGAATGCCTGTGAAGGTTCTAGGCCTGAGAATGCTATTGTCATCATTCTCTGAAATGAATTTGGTGCTATTTTAAGGCCAAATGGTAATCGCGTGAAGCGATATGAGCCATTGCTCGTTGAAAAAGATGTTATGTTTCTTGAACTTTCTTCCAGTTCTATTTGGTGAAAACCTGACATTAGATCGAGGCAAGAAAAGTATTTAGCTCGACCCAATTGGTCTAGAATGTCATCGATTCTAGGAAGCGTGAATTTATCGGATAGTAGTTTTTTGTTGATTTGACGATAGTCAATCACTAATCGCCATGTATTTTCTTCCGAATTTGGTAACGATTTCTTTGGGACTAGCAAGAGTGGGCTATTGTATTCAGATACAGACGGTTCTACAACTTTATCATTTATTAATTTTCCTACTTGTTTTTTAATTTCGTCTACGTGGGTATGCGGGCTTCTGTAATTTTTTATGTAAATTGGTTCATCATCCTTTAGTCTTAGGGTTTGCTTATAGAAGTTATTAGTTGTTATGGATTCGGATTCTAGTCCGAATACATCGCTATACTTAGTACATAGCTTTATTAACTGTTCTTTGAATTTTGGTGGAAAATTTTTCTTTAACTTGTCAAGTACTGTTTTGCTTCTAATATCTGGATTTGTTGGAAGTATTGCGTAATTTGAAAGTTTTTCATAATTTAATTTCTTTACATTGATCAATTGGTCAAAATTAGTTGTATTTAAGAGACGGATGTAAACATGCTTGGATGCTGTTATTGTATTGGCAACATAAATTCCATTGTGTATTTCCTGATTTGGTATAAATATGTAATCATCTATTGAATTTATTTCTATTTTTCTTACCACTTGGGATCTGGCTGGTAGAAGTAAAGTATTATTGCCAGAACTATATGTAATTGGAACATAAATTGGGTATTTTAGATTTTGAGGTCTAATTATCAACCAGTCTTCAGTTGGTTTAAAATCTAACTGGCAATTGAATTTTTTTATAAAGTCAATGCCAATAATTCCATCACACGGTATACTAAATGAAATTCGTGTGGAATTATGTATTTGGTGTTCTGAAGTTCTACTGGTGTAATGCCTTGGGATCTAATTACTTCTTGGCCTATGCCTTGAATATTTATAATTTTATTGTCTTTAATGTCATAATTATCTGAATTTATTTTTAGAAGTGATATATCGGCACCAGTATCTATTAAAAATGTAAGTTTTGTTTTAGTTGAGTTATTAATAAAGTGAACAAAGATGTTAAGACTAAAGTTGATTGAGTGAACCTTTGAATTTACTGTGTGTTGTTGCCTAAAGGGTTCTGAGAGTTTTCCGACGTATTTTGCGCCACTCTCACATTGTTGCTATTATAAACATGGTTGGAGTTATTCTGGCCACTTCCGCGATTCTGGCCTCGTCTTCCTCCACGATTGTTATAGTTGTTATTACTATTGTTATTGCTGTTGTTATTGCCTCGGTAGTAATTGTTGTGGTTGTAATTTCTGCCACGATTATGTCCTCGGCTTCCTCTATTATTGTGATTTGCACCTCGTTGATAATAAAGGACAGTGTTACTCTGACCTGTTACTGTTTACAAACTTTGACACGGCATCATTCATGTTTGTGAATGTGCCTGCTTGCTGATAAGTTTTACCTTATCAATGGAACAATTTTGTGTCATTGCTTTTACTGCTGTTGTGGTGCTGTATTTATTAGCAAGTGTTTGGTTTAGGCCTTCACTGATGTAGGCACCTTCAAGGGCCTTTGCCAGTTTTTCCACCTCTTGGGTGTATTGGTTAGCCGTTTTATTCTTTTGCTGCAGATTAAGAAGCTTAGCAGATATTACTTCTACCTTTTACTGCTTTTGACAATTGAGTAATGATTTCAGCTATTGTCTGCTCATTACTGATTAAATTCCTTGCATGGCCTTTGAGTTTTGTTTTAATAAGGCTAATGGCCGTAAGCTCATGTGTGCCTTTTAAAGTTTCCAATAGATTCAAAGAATCTAAAAAACTTTGTAGATTTTCTGGCTAGCCATCAAACTCTGGTAACAGAGATGTGGATAGTTTGATAAAATCAACTATTGTTTGTGCCATTTTTGTGTTTGTAATTATCGAGTGCTTTGTGTCGATTGATTCGGTTGTTGTTTCTTCCAGTGTTTCTATATCACTGTCAGATTCAGCATCACTCGATTGTATAGATTCGTCTAACGTTTTTAATTGACTGGAATTAAAGTCCGCCAGCAGGTTTAGATTTCCTGGCACATTTATTGAAATGTGTCGCCTATTAGCGACAGAAATTATTCTTGTGTTCAGGGATTTTAAAACCCTTAAACATTTTTCTTTATGCTCAGGTGTTAATCTACCTTCGTATTTATTAACTATGGTAACTATGTTATTGTATTCTCTTACAATTATGTCAATATGGTTTGCTAATGTTTCTAATTTTATTGCTGCATCTCTATTAATGAATTTATAAGATTTATCGAATTTATTACGAAATGCGTCTATTTGTCTCGCAATTTCGTTCCATTTCATTCTTTATTGAAAAGTTAACGGAAATATTATTGTTTTTCCCTCATTCATATTTATATTTTATCTAAGTCGTTTCTCCTGCTCATATACCGCTTTTTAATTATTTTATTATGCTTAACATAAATTGTTAGCAGAAATTGTAAAACTGATACTATTGTAATTATCAGCAAAAGTATCCACAACGATTTTATATCATCGGTGTGATCAACTATCTTTACATTATTGACAACATTGGCAGTGTTATCCTTTGCCTCGCTAGAATCGCTAAACCATCCCATTTTTCAATAAGGTGGTATTTCTAATTATTCAAAGTAAAAAAAAAAAATTAAAGTTGGTTCATGAGAGAAACAAAATAAAATTTTTTGTTTGATCTTTTGTGGTATACACAAAAAAAAAGAAAACTTGTTTGAAAAGAAAAAAAAAATGTTCGTTATAGTTTTTTTTTTTTTAAATTGATTGCAAAATTTATCAATTTTACGCAAACTTTTTACTGCAGCTGAGTATAAATACTTAGCGCCAGAGACATGGAAAAGTAATTTAGTTTGTTATTATGTGGTTGGCTCACATTTCAATATACAATTCATTTTAAAAAAAAACTCCAACCACATTGTTAATCAAAGCCTATCAGTTGTTAGAATTTCGCGAGTTGCACTTTCGTGCTTCAACTCGCTGGTAGAACTTAAATTATGGCAAGTTAAGGCTTGCGCATTTCTGCGGCCCCCTTGCGTTTTTTCGCTCTTTGGCGAAGTTCAGTTTTAAATTCTTTAATACGCTCTATGTAGCGTTGCCGGTCCTCCGGTGTCCTTGCGGTGACAAGCAAATCCTTCTGTAGTCGCTTCCGCTGTAGTAGTTTACGGACCTGGCCTCCTCTTTTTGTCTTCTTCTTTTCTTCTATTGTTTTTATCTGCCGGGCCCGGTACTCAGCTATTGTGAGTGGGCGTGGTCCATCGGTGGGATGCACCTCCAACGCTTCTTGGAGTGTTGGTGCGTCTCTTTGCTCGATAGGAGCAGCTTCCTCCAGCAACGTAGTGTCGTTTTTTGACATTTACGTTGCCTACTTATGTCTTTTTGTTCATCTTATATATGCGCTGTATGATTTTGTTGTTGGTGTTTTGGTTTTTCTGTTATGCACTTCACATTTTTATGCGTAACCAAAGGCGCGTAGGTGCCGCATTATGCTATATGAGTTCGATTTCGATTGGGGCAGGAAACAGGTGCAACAGCCATGCCCCTGCCCTGTGACGCCTTTTATTTTTTATTCCAAACTCTTTTGCAAATTTTCACAAATCACACCGTTCGTGACACTTGTCACGGTCGCCATGTGGATAGTTTATTGGTTTTATTTAAAATGTTTTTATTAAGTCAGAGAGCTTCTGCTCATTCTGGCTGTTCGGTTGTCACTGTTCTTATACAATTCTATTTCTTTTAGCTTAAGTCTAATACATGAAATTCTTATATCTACATATATGTGGTATGTGTGTTTGGGTATACATATGTATGCAGAAGGCATATATATGTTATGTATGGTTTACCCACTTGAGCTGCAAAGTGCATGCTCAGCGTTCCCACGCGCTGCGATCCGCCTGTATATAAGCGGTGGATCGCATTACATATGCGCTGGTACGTTTATGTAGTTCTATGTGGTCTTTTTATGTATTTGTATGTTTGTATTTATTATGACAAAGTGTCACAATGTATTAACGGAATGATATACCCTTTAATTGTGTATGATGGTAGGGTAGATATGCTACACCCTGTTCGGTTGACAAAGCTTGCCATTTCGTCAACTTCTTTACTCACTCTCCGAGTACGTACTCAGTCTCCGAGTAATCGTCTGTCCCTAACGCAAACCTTTCCGACAGCTAACTTCTAGTTAGTCTCCATGTCGGATCGTTCTAGCCGATCGCAACTGAGTGCACCTCCTTCGCGTTTTATCAAGCGCAGTTCCTCTGCGTCTCCCATTCCGTCCGGGAAACAGCAGACTTCCAGCACACTCAAGCGTAGTCCGGTGATAACTCGATCCGCTCCAAAGTCCACCATTCCGTTGACTAAAATGTCGCTGTCCGAGTTCATTTCTGCTGCGGTCAGGCTCATTAAATTTGAGGCCCGCATCGACCATTCCGGAGAGACTAGTTCGACCCCTGCAGATCAGCTCCAGGCCTTAGAGATCCGACGGGATCGAGTCAAGGTTCTGTGGGAAAAAGCCGAGCTGCAATATGAAGCGTGCTCCAAAGCGCTTAGTCAGGGGGCAGGCAGTGGAGAAGTTGAGGCCATGGAAGCCAAATCCGACCACTGCTATACAGTCTATGAGCGGAGTGCCGCCCAATTGAGCAGGCAAATTGCCGCCGTGTCCGCACCGAGTGCACCGTCCGCTTCTGTGTCCGCTATTGTTTCTTCGAGCGGCTGTCGCCTTCCTCCCATCGACACATAAGTGTTCCACGGCGATTACTTGCGCTGGCCAACGTTTCGCGACCTCTTCACAGCCATATATATTGACAATCCCCGGCTGACTGCGGTGGAAAAACTCTTCCACCTTAATTCCAAAACCGCGGGCGATGCAAATGCTATAGTCGCAGAGTGTCCTCTCACTAACGACGGCTTTGCATCGGCTTGGGGTGCCTTGTGCGACCGGTTCGAGAACAAGCGGCTGCTAGTCAACAGCCAGCTTAAAATCCTTCTCAGCCTAACCAAGGTCTCCAAGGAATCAGGCGCGGCTCTCAGAGAGTTGCATGGCACCATGAGCAGATGTGTCACTGCGATCGAGCATGCTCAAATCTCTACGGAGAATTGGGACTGTATCCTTGTGTTCCTGTGCACTTCCAAATTGCCAGAACACACTCGATCTCTCTGGGAGCATTCTCTGACAAATAAGTCAGAAATTCCAGCTTGGCAGGACGTTAGTCGTTTCCTTAGCGAGCGTGCGCGAGCACTTAAAGCTATAGAAACTGACAGGTCCAGTCCTGCGTGCCAACACCTGCCCCGAGGTCTGCGAATCCTGTCCCTTCCAAACGGGTGACCTCCTTTGAAGCCCACGTCACCACTGAGAGCAAAAAATGCGATCTGTGTTCAAAGGAGAACCACCCAGTCCGACTCTGCCCTCGCTTCCTCCAAATGTCTGTTCAACAGCGAGAGGCCTACATAAAGCAGAAGAAGTTGTGTCTGAACTGCTTCGCACGCGGTCATCTGCTGCACGGCTGCACCAGCGCGCACAGCTGCCAGAGATGCAGCGGTCGGCATAACACCCTGCTCCATAAAGAGCAGGAATCCCAACATGGCGCTGCATCCGCGGCTGCCGTACCCCTTCATTCGCCCAGAGACGTCGCCCATGTTCAGACGTATTTCTCGGCTAATACACAAGGTATCCTCCTCGGTACGGCAATGATCCATGTATGCCATCTCGGGGCTACATATCCTGCCTGGGCGCTGATTGATTCGGGATCTGAGGCGACTTTCATTTCTGAGCGTCTGTTCCGCCTCATCAAACTGCCCTTCCGACCTGTTCAGACACGAGTGTCAGGCTTAAGCCAAGCTGTGACAGCCCGATCGCAAAAGCTTTGCGATTTCCATATCGGGACTCCACTGAAGCCGAGACTGCGTATTGAAGTATCTGCTCTCGTCCTTCCAAGTCTTGCTGGCAACCTCTCTTCGTCTCCAATTCCGCACAACTTGTTGAACAAACTTCCTAATATTCAGCTAGCTGACCCCGAGTTCTACAAGAGTGCGAAAATTGATGTTCTTATAGGCGCGGATATCCTTCCGTCTATTATTCAGGGAGGTTTCCACCCTAATATCTGTGGATCCATTCTTGGCTTAGAGACTGTTTTCGGTTGGGTACTCACCGGCCCTCTTTCGCAAACATCACCGAAAATGGTCTCGTCCTTCACAGCTCAAGTTTCCGTTCCGAAAAAACCAAAATTTGAGTTTCCGACAATCTCGTCTAGGTTACATGACTCATCTGTCGTAACTCTCCCAGTACGAGATCCCGACAGCATCACTACCAAAGTGAAGGTCGGCTGAAATGCACTCTGTCCAGCATTGAATGATAAGGGGCTGGATGATATTCTTCATCCAGGTCCCGACCTCGGTGTTCCCTGTGATGTCCAACTAACTTCCATGTTCGACAAGCCAACCATTCATTGCCCCACACGTGTCTCTCCTTTCCAGGTTATGATGTCATCCCCTCAAGCCAGCCAGCCATCAGGCGAAGATTCATTCCGGTGCCGCGTGTGCAGAGGTATCCACGCTCTGCGCAAATGCCGCCGTTTTCTGGGGCTTCCCGCGGAAAAGCGGTTGCGCGCGGTTCTAGCCAACCGATACTGCGCGAACTGCTTGGCACACCAGCATTCTGGGCAATCTTGCCGCAGCAACAAAGGCTGCAAGACGTGTGGCCACAACCACCACACGCTCCTGCACCTCCCGGGATAGCGCCGGAAGCGACGAGGCCCTACAAGTCGTCCTACTCCAGATTCTACACAGGCGGCCACTCCTCCGCTGACAACGCTGATGCAGCACAAGATGGTCAGCATTCTTCCTACGGCGGTCATCGTGCTCCAAACGGCGACCAAGGATGTCGAAGTCAAGGCGCTGATTGACCCTTGCAGTCCCACCAGTCGGATCAACGCTTCATTGGCAAAGACATTGGGTCTTTCCGTCACAAGCGTTGGTCCAGGGCAAGTCTGCACGAGTCTCATTCGGTCGAAGACCTCGCGCTTCGAGTTCGACGCGTTGTTCCAACTGGACCCCCAGCTAAACGTTCGGACGCCAATCCGGGCCATCGAGCGGGAAGCTGGGCCTCCAGGGATCACGCTCGCCGACAGCACCTGGTCACGTCCCGGATCGGTGTCAATTGTGCTGGGGGCTGACGTTATCCTTCCCAGCACAGACGGCCTTCCAATGGCCCAAAACACCGTGTTCGGATGGGTCCTCTCTCATAGACCCAGCCCAGGTCTTGCAATCCTTGCAAGGGGGGGAGTATGTTTATGTCAAATTCCATTAAACAGAACTGCTCCTCCCTCCACATCCCCATGCTATGCTATTAACAGCTCTGTTAATAGCGTAAGCTCCAACTCCAGCTCTCCTGCTGGTTCTCTGGAGTTTTTCTGTGTTACTTTCCTCCTCTCTTCCTTTTTTTTTTACACTTCTATTTCTTATCTTCCTTTCACCGTGTACGCACACTGACTGTGCAATTTTATATTAAAATAAAAAGCGACTTGTTTCAAGTAAACCCAAAAGAGAAAAGTGTTTTATATTTATCTGCGACGCCCCCCTACAAACATATACTTTTGAAATTTTATTCAACTAGAATGTATGCAAATCAAAAATAAATTAATAATTAAATAAATAAACAAATTAATAAAATAAAAAGAATAAAAACAAACATCACCGCACCTAGACTCGAACCTGCAGTTATTTACTACATATGTAACGTTAAAGCGCATCATCTCAACTAGCACAACCACCTCATATTTATAGATTTAAAAAAAAAATTAAAGAGTTACGCTGTTGTCACTGAGATTCGAACTCGGGACCTTTCGTTTATGCGCTTTGCGTCTATCGACTACGCCACACCACTTTGTGTTGGGTGTTGGCAAAACGTGACAAATACAAAACTAAAGAAGCTAAAGAAACAGATCAATCGCAATTGTGATTCTTAGAATATGCTGAAATGCGCGCATATGAATGTATGAGTATGTGTACATACGAAAACGGTGGTCTGTTTGAATGTATGCGTGTTAAGGGCGATATATGACAAATACAAAACTACAGAAGCGGCTGAAAATGCACAGAAGCGGGTGTGCACATGCATAAGCAGTCGCGCTTGCTCGTTTCAATGTATGTATGTGAGAATATATGTAAATGTTTTTTGCTGTGCGTCGCAGCTTGCCACGTGCGTGTGAGTGTAGAAGGGGTTGAAGGGGGGTTTAGTTAGTAAAAAAAGCCGGTATCCAAAAAATAAAAAAATAGAAATTGCATAAAAATCACATTAATCTATATGCAAAATTTGAGGGGTCTAGCTATTCCAATAGGAGCATCTGGTATATTCAATTTAATAATATATCTCAAATTTTGCATTTATGTAGATTCATGTGAATTTTATGCAATTTAAATTTGTTACATTTTGGATACAGGCTTTTTTAACTAATTACCTACCCCCTCATATACTGCCAATTGAAGGTCTGTTGCAAATATAACTAAATGACTATATATGAGTTAGCATTTTTATAAAATGTAAAAAATTCAATAGAATCATATGCTGAAAGTTTCATCAAGTTCAGTTCAGTCGCAATCTATTAAACAAAACGTTTGCCCAATTATGACACGCACGCGTTAAGCAGCGACAGCAAAATATATTTACATTTACACATACATACATTGAAACGTGCAAGCGCGTTTGCTTATGCATGCTCACAAATAAATTCAGCGTCATTCATTCTAACATATTCTTCAACAAAAATTCTTATTGAGTTGTGTTTGCATTTTCAGCCGCTTCTTTAGTTTTGTATTTGTCAAATATCGCCATACGCCATACGCATACATTCAACCGACCACCGTTTTTGTATGTACATATATAAATACATACGTTCATATGCGCTCATTTCAGCATTTTCTAAGAATCACAATTGCGATTTATTTATGTATATATTGTGTTTTGCATTAACAGCAACTTCTATAGTTTTGTATTTGTCAAAAGTCGCCCTTGTAGTGAAGTAGTTTCGGATTTGCCAACAGGCAATGCAAAACTGATGTGGCGCAGCAAGTAGGCGAAAAGCGTGTAAGCAAAAGGGTCCACGTTCGAGACGCGGCGGCGATGGCATGAGCCTACACAGCTGTTCGAGACTACATACATGATGGGTCCTATCGTCAATTATTTTGTCTGAAATAATTTTGTTCAGAATAAGTCGATATTTGTGTAATCGATATTTGATATTTACATTTTATGTCATGGTTACACACACAAAAAAAAAATAGCATAACTGACCTAGGCTATACGAAAAATGATAATTTTAGCAGATAAATTGTTTGCAGGACTTCAACATTATATCGAATTACATATATTTCTTAATATTTCTTTGAAATGCCGTTTGTCGTCTTAGCAATTCTTATTAAGCTTATTTATATAGGTGGCACAGACATATGAATTTTGCAGCTGGGCGTTTCAAACTTTGTTGACAATTTGCCAGGCTCCCAGTAGGCGTAGACATATCATATTTGGCAAGAAGGATTCGAGGGTAAGGTAACTGTAAAACTTGGATGCTTACACTCCAAAAATGTGAAAGCTACAGTGTATTTTTCGACATAACACGTCCTCAAAGGGGAGTAAGATTTATTTTTGGGTAACCGATAGGGGAGGCCTCCAGTAACACAAAAATCCAATTTTGAAGCGTCTAGTAGGAGCGTTTGTAGGAGCTATAAGGTTTTGCGATTATCCACGCCTCCTGAAGGCGTAGATATGTCCGCCATATCTTTTTGATCTTGGGTTGCTTATCCGAGTATATATATCAAATTTCAAGTCTCTAGCATAAATAGTGCTCAAAATATAGCTGAACTTGTAAAATCACTCTCATAGAATCGTAGCGTTAAGTTACGTGCCAAATTTTAGCATTCTAGCTTTAAAACTGTAGAACTTACAGTTTTCCCGATTTGCCACGCCCCCAATGGGCGTAGGTATATCCGCCATATCTTTTTGAACTTGGGTGGTCAACGCAAGTATACATTCCAAATTTCAACTCTCTAGCTCTTCAACTAATATGATTTCTTGACTATGGGCGCAAGCATTTTCCGATTTGCCACGCCCCTAGTGGGCGTATCGGGAAAATCTTGACACTTTATAATTCGAGGGTATACACAAGTATATGTTTTAAATTTCAAGTCTCTAGCTTCAATAGCGTAGAAAAATATTGCATTCATACGAACAGGCGGACAGACGGCCAGACGGCCAGACGGACAGACGGACGGACACTGCATAAAACCAATATACTCTTTTCCCTTTGGGAAACGAGTATAAAATACAGTTTTTTGTACAAAATTAGTGCAGTGCAATCTGGCATCAATGCAATCTGGCAACACCAGAAATCAGACAAGTACGACGAAGCAAAGATGATGAACGATAACCCCGAAATGCTACAGGCGGATTTGGAACAATTGGCCATTAGAGAGCTCCAACTGGAACAATAGCAGTAAGCTTATGAGCAAATACAGGCTAACAATACCAATCAGCGCAACAAGGACAACTATCTAAAAACATAAATTATCTGGAATATTTCGATAAATTCGTTCTTTAGCAGCGTGGAGAAGGTACTAAAATCAATAGAGAGCTAGGACTAAAACAAGGGGCCACCAGGACGATCTGCTATAAGACGATTTAACGGCAAGCAAAGGCCGTAGTGATCAACGTACCGGAATTCGATAACTGGGCTGATTAAGGTAACTCTAAAATTAAGATACACACCAAATATATCGAACCACACCAATCAGAGAATCAGAGAAATCAGAGTGAACTCAGGGTGCGAACTAGCTGTAGTAATACAAAACATAAAATATAAAACTAATTAACTAATAGAAATGACAACTTCATAGATTTAAGTAAAATTGAAAGCTTACTAGTAAACACGGTCAAAGAACTGACACAAGGTACATTGCTAGATAAAATATATGAAGAACAAGTAAGAAAGCTTGCATAAAATTTATTAAACCCAAATTTTTTAAAGCTATGTCAATCTAAAATAAATAAATCTATATATATAAAAGAAAGTCGTGTTAGTTACACCACTTATAACTCAAGAACGGCAAAACAGATTTGGCTGAAAATTGGTAGGGAGGTAGCTTAGAGCCAGGAGATGGATATAGGATACATTTTATCCCGTTCGACAGCGTTGCGCTATTTTCCCTAAAGGTATTTTAATTTCGAAGGTGTAAAATTTTTTTGTCAAAATCTGTAAGTAATGATTGATATAGGTGGCCGTGTTCCTGTTGACGAATCAAGCGGTTTGATTACATTTCCTCCAAATTTTTTCAATTTCGTCTCATATTCAGTATTACTACTTTATGTGGTTTTGTGCGAGTGCATTTTCACTATTACTATTAATAAAAATGCCGCGTCCTAGAAGATCTAATCTGTCCCAGCGGACCCGAAATGCAATTAGGCAACGGTATGTCGCGAGTCAAATATCTGACGAAGAACGAGAAATCGCCCGAGAACAGCGCCGCGTTAGTATGGAGCAAAGAAGGGCCTTAATTCGTGCTTCTCAAACACAAGAGCAAAGAGAGGCAGCCCGTGGAACGGCTAGATTAGAAGCGAGAAGTCACCGAGCTTATCGTACAGACGAACAGAGGAATAATCTTCGAAGTGCAAGAAGAAATGGTTCAAGTATTGATTTGAATCGAGCAGCGTTTCGATATGATTGCACAATGGCGCACAAACGCGCATTGGAAGCACTAGACCGAACATTAAAAGATCTGCGCAATGACTCGAGATATTTTGGTGGTTCATTGATTTTATTATCTGGCGATTTCCGACAAAGACTACCAGTAATTCCAAAATCTACTGCTGCTTGACGAAATAAACGCTTGCCTCAAAGCATCAAATTTGTAGCAATATGTAAACAAACTTCAACTGTCTGTAAATATGAGAGTTGCATTGTCGAACGATCTATCTGCTGATGATTTCTCGAAGCAATTGCTGAATATCGGTAATGGCCGTGTTCCTGTTGACGAATGGAGCGGTTTGATTTCATTTCCTCCAAATTTTTGCAATTTCGTCTCATCAAAAGATGAGCTTATCAACAAAGTATTTCCAGATATCATTGCAAACCACAAAAATACTAAATGGTTAAGTGAGCGAGCAATTTTGGCGGCTAAAAATAAAGATGTAGATGACTTCAATTTTATAATTCTAAATCAAATCGTAGGTACTCTGTATTCATTCAAATTTATCGACTGTGTAACAAACGAAGAAGAAGCCACTAATTATCCAACTGAATTTTTGAACTCCTTGGATGTGCCAGGTTTACCACCGCACAATTTACAACTGAAGGTTGGCTCGGTAGTTATCATGCTTAGAAATTTAAATCAACCAAAATGATAAGAAAACTGATGAGCAATGTGATTCACGCGTCGATACTCAAAGGAACATTTAAAGATGAGGAAGTTCTTATTGCAAGGATTACTATGATCCCAACAGATGTGCCCTTTGAGTTTAAACGAATTCGATTCCCGATTCGTCTTGCCTTCGCCATGACGATCAGTAGATCACAGGGCCAATCCTTGACTATTTGTGGCCTCAATCTAGAAAATGCGTGTTTTTCTCACGGTCAATTGTACGTGGCATGCTCACGTGTCGGCAAACCATCTGTATTATTTGTTCTTGCATCTGACCAAAAAACGAAGAATGTCGTTTACCACAAGGTGCTTGAATGAAAATCCGAAAACATAATTATTTCTTTTTTTAATTTTTATTCTCATTCTGTATGTTTTCATCATCATTCATCATAATAAAATACTTTTATATTTCAATCTATATTAATATTGTTTTGTATTATTGTATTACGTTCATTATAGCCTAAATTAGTTCAGTTAAAAGGTAACACGACATTCTTTGACTGTTAGGCGGTATGAAGTTCGCCGGGTCAGCTAGAAATTAAATAAATAAAGAAATAAACAAAATAAAGAGAAGAAAAACAAACATCACCGCATCTGGATTCGATCCTACATCTAGTACATATGTATTGTTAGAGCACATCATCTAAACTAGCACTGCAACTTCATATACATTAACGAAAAAAAAGTATCGTTACGCCGTCACCGCCGTATCTGGAACTCGGGCCCTTTCAATTACGGGCTTGCGTCTACCAACTCCGCCACATTAGAATTGAATTGACCATTGGAAAATCAGAAACTAGTTCACGACAAGGCCGCCATTTGACAAATATAAAACTAAAGAAGCTACTGATAATGTAAACAAAATATAAACACAAATCAAAAGCAATTGTGATTTTTAAAATATACTGCGCATATGTAAGTGTACTTTTGCATACAAAAAAAAATGTTCTATTTAAATGTATGTAAGTATAAATGCAAACACAAGTTTTGTTGAAGAATATACTAAAATTAATGGCCTTGAATTTATTTGTGCAGATGAATAGCAAACGCGCTCAGAGTATGAAAAGGATCAATATTAACAAGTAAGAAAACTCTAGTCAGAGAAGCCCGACTAGGAGATACCCTGATACCCCTGATACCCCCATCCAACTCTTTTTTTTAATACACTGCTTAGCTTGCATATAACATAAACTTTTTCAATATTAAATTATATTTTGAAAATTTTATTCAACTAGAATGTATGTCAATCAAAAATAAATAAATAATTAAATAACGAACTAAAAACACCTAATAAATAGAAGAAAAACCAACATCACACTACATCTATCTATCGGTAAAGCGCTTCATATCAACTAGTACAGCCATTTCATATTTATACATAATAATAATAAAAAAAAAAAAAAACAAGTAAGAAAGCTCTAGTCGGCGTGCCGACTATGAGATACCCTGAACCCCGTCCAATCTGCATTTTTATACTCGTTTCCCAAAGGGAAAAAGAGTATATTGGTTTTGTGAAATGTCCGTCTGTCCGTCTGTCCGTATGAATGCAATATTTTTCTACGCTATTGAAGCTAGAGACATGAAATTTGGAACATATACTCGTGTATAAACTCGAATTATAAAGTGTCAAGATTTTCCGGATACGCCCACTAGGGGCGTGGCAAATCGGAAAATGGTTGCGCCCATAGTTAATAGAAATCATAAAATCATATTAGTTGAAGAGCTAGAGAGTTGAAATTTGGAATGTATACTTGCGTTGACCACCCAAGTTCAAAAAGATATGGCTGATATATCTACGCCCAATTGGGGGCGTGGCAAATCGGGAAAACTGTAACTTCTAAAGTTTTAAAGCTAGAATGCTGAAATTTGGCACGTATCTTAACGCTTCGATTCTATAAAGATTGATAAAAAATTTTATGTCCACGCCCACTGGGGGCGCGGCAAATCGGATCTTAATATAGAGTGATTTTACAAGATCAACTATATTTTGAGCACTATTGATGCTAGAGACTTGAAATTTGATATATATACTCAGGGGGCGTGGCAAATCGCAAAAAGCTTATAGCTCCTACAGTATTAGAGCTAGACGATTCCAAATTGGATGTTTTTGTTACTGGGGGCCTTCTCTATTGATTCCCCAAAAATAAATCTTACGCCCCTTCGGGGGCGTGGTATATCGAAAAAATACCCTGTAACTTTCACATTTTTGGAGTGTAAGTATCCAAACTTTACAGTTACGTTACCCTCGACTCCTTCTAGGAACTTGCCAAATATGATATGTCTACGCCTACTGGGGGCGTGGCAAATTGGCAACAAAATTTGTAACGCCCAGCTGCAAAATTCATATGCCTGTGCCACCTATATAAATAAGCTTAATAAGAATTGCTAAGACGACAAACGGCATTTCTGAGAAATATATGTAATTCGATTTAATGTTGAAATTCTGCAAATAATTTATCTGCTAAAATTATCATTTTTCTTATAGCCTAGGTCAGTTGTTATTTTCTTTTTGTGTGTGTGACCCTGACAAAAAATGTAAATATCAAATACCGATATTTGTGTAATCGACTTAGTCCGAACAAAATTATTCACGCACAAAAAAATTGACGATAGGTCCCATCAGGTATGCATGTATGTAGGCACGAACAGCAGCGTGCCGTCATGCCGTCGCCGCCGCGTCTCGAACGCGGACCCTTTTGCTTACACGCTTTTCATCTACCTGCTGCGCCACATCAGTTTTGCATTGCCTGTTGGCAAATCCGAAACTACTTCACTACAAGGGCGACTATTGACAAATACAAAACTATAGAAACTGCTGTTAATGCAAACACAATATAAACATAAATCAATCGCAATTGTGATTCTTAGATAAAGCTGAAATGCGCGCATATGAACGTATGTATTTATATGTGTACATACAAAAACGGTGGTCGGTTGAATGTATGCGTATAAACGGCGATATTTGACAAATACAAAACTAAAGAAGCGGCTGAAAATGCAAACACAACTCAATAACAATTTTGGTTGAAGAATATGCTAGAATGAATAGCGCTGAATTTATTTGTGACCATACATAAGCAAACGCGCTTGCACGTTTCAATGTTGTACATATGTGTAAATGTAAATATATTTTGCTGTCGCTGCTTAACGCGTGCGTGTCATAATTGGCCAAACGTTTTGTTTAATAGATTGCGACTGACTTAACGGAATTTGATGAAACTTTCAGCATATGATTTTACATTTTATAAAAAGCTAATTCATTCACATAGTTATATTTGCAAAAATTGAAATTGCATAAAATTCACATGAATCTACATAAATGAAAAATTTGAGATAAATTATTAAATTTAAAATACTAGATACCCCTCTGGGAAACGAGTTTCTCGCTTTAGGTTTCGTCCTAAGGCAACGTTCTTACTTGTTTAATATAGTCCATAGCTTGCATATAACATAACATTTTACAAAATTAAATTATATTTTTGAGCTTTTATTTTCACTATCAACTAGAATGTGTGTGAATAAAAAATAATTAAATAATAAAATAAAAAATTAAATAAGCAAAATAAAGAGGAGAATAACAAACATCACTGCAGCTGGATTTTTCGTTTACGCGCTTTGCATCTACCTGCTGCGCCAGTTTCGCATTGTCTATTGTTAAATGGCCAAACGTTTTGTTTAATAGATTGGGACTGACTTAACGGAATTTTCAAAATATATATATTTTTTTTTAGCGTTTTTATAAAAGGTAAAAAATTCAATAGAATCATATGCTGAAAGGTTCATCAAGTTCCGTTAAGTCAGTCGCAATCTATTAAACAAAACGTTTGGACAATTATCACACGCACGTGTTAAACAGCGACAGCAAAATACATTTACATTTACACATACATTGAAACGTGCAAGCCCGTTTGCTACGCATGGGCACAAATAAATTCAACGCCATTCATGCTAGCATATTCTTCAACCAAAATTATTATAGAATTGTGTTTGTATTTTCAGCCGCTTCTTTAGTTTTGTATTTGTCAAATATCGCCCTTTACACGTATACATGCAAACAAAACAACATTTTTGTATGTACACATACACATACATTCATATGCGCGCATTTCAGCAATTGCTAAGAATCACAATTGCGATTGATTTGTGTTTATATTGTGTTTGCATTAACAGCAGCTTCTATAGTTTTGTATTTGTCAAAAGTCGCCCAAATAGTGAACTATAGTCGGATTTGCCAACAGGTAATGAAAAACTGATGTGGCGCAGCAGGTAGATGCAAAGCGCGTAAGCAAAAGGACATGACAATAGTTTTTTTTTTCCCTTAATAAATAGGAAGTGGCTTTGCTAGTTGAGATAGTGTGCTTTAACGATACATATGTAGTAGATGTAGATTCAAATCCAGCGGCAGCGACTTTTGTTTTTCTCTTTATTTTGTTTGTTTAACTATCTATTTAATTATATAATTATTTTTGTTAAAAATACCAATTTAGTATTTAAGCAACGCTGAATATCTATTCTCTTTTATACATTGTTCGTTCATTTCGTTCTTTGAATTATAACGGAATGTTCTTTTTTTTCACTTTAGTCTCAAATAAACTCTGCATCTAATAAGTTATGGGCCCATGCATGCAGGCAAGCAGCTTGGTAGGCAGAGAGACAGTAATAAACTGTGCGTGTTAATCGAAATAAAGAGAAACTTTAGTGAGACTCGTGATTAACAAAATTCGGCAAAATGAGTTCGTAATTTGCTATTGAAAAATTAGACAATGAAAACTACACTACGTGGTCAGTGCAGATGAAAAGTCTGTTGATTCACTTTGACTTATGGGCGAAACGAAAGTGACACAGTGGAGCAAAAAGTGTTATTTGACACCAAAGACGAGAAGGCTCTCGCGAGTGTTTTGTTGTGCGTAAAACCATCGCAACTTAATTATATAAAGCACTGTAAAATAGCAAGTGAAGCATGGGTTAAATTGTCCGAGATCCACATGCCTTAAGGCCCGGCGCGAAAAATACAGTTGTTTAAACAGTTACTGTATGTAAAAATGCCAAATACGGAAAGTATTCGTGAGCATTTGAACAATTTTTCTGATCTCGTTGAAAAATTATGTTAAATACAAGAAGTTGTGCCAGAGGAAATGCTTGTAATAATTTTGTTAACTAGTTAAACGACGAGTTTGAAAATTTTGTTGTCGCCATCGAGACGCGCGACAAATTACCGTCGCTCAGCGCTCTCAAAATTAAGTTGCTAGGGGAAGGGGAGAGGCGCAAAATAGGCGAAGTAATCGAAAAGAACGAGCAGAAAATATTCTCATCGCGTCCAGAAAACGGTAAACTCAACAAAGCGAAGAGAGACCCAAAAAATTTCGAATGTTGGTCGTGCGGTCGTCGTGGGCATTTCGCGGCGAATTGCAGATCGAAAGACAAAAAGGAAAACGAAAAAACGGGCGAAAAAACCGGCGATAAGAACAATAAACAGTCGTTTTCGGTGTTTGCAGCTTCTGACAGACAGCGAAACTACGGTGCACTTGTGTGCAGACAAATCAATGTTTACAAGTATGCGTGAGCACAAAGAGAATATAAAACCAAAAAAAAAAAAAAAAAAAAAAAAAAAAAAAAAAAAAAAAAAAAAAAAAAAAAAAAAAAAAAAAAAAAAACAAAACCAACAAAAAAAACCAAACAAAAAAAAAAAAAACCCCCCCTCCCCCCCCCACCCCCCCCCTACCCCACCCCCCCCCCCCCCACCCCCCACCCTACCCCCTACCCCTTTAAAAAAATATTTCCTCCCCCCCCCTCCCCCCCAACCCCCTCAGTAATAATTTCTGGGTTCCCTACCCATTTTTATATTCCTGGGGGGGAAAAAAAAAAAAAAACCTAAACAGGTCGGAATTCCCTTTAAAAATAAACCAAAAAAAAAATTTTACCCCCCCCCCCAAAAAAACTTTCCCCCACACCCCGCGCGCGCCGCGACCCCCCCAAAATTTTTGTTCTTTACATACATTTAACAAAACCATTATACCCTGATTTCCCATTTTCAATGGGCTCAGGGTATAATTAGCAGGCGATAACTATATAGAAGCCGAAGGTTGCGGTACAGTTTTGTTGAATGGTAAAAAGAATACGATCGAATTGCTTGATGTATTATATGTAAAAAACTTACAATGCAACTTTATATCGGTAAATAAAGCAACAGAAAATGGGTTAAAAGTGTGTTTTGTGAAAGACAAAGCGTATGTTTATGACTATAACAATGATACTTTGATGGTTGCAGAAAAGGTAAACGATTTATTTTTGTTTAAAAATGAAATCAAAACGGTACTTATGGCAAATTCAAGTATAAATCAACTTGTGAAATGGCACGATCGATTCGGGCATTTAAACTTCAGTAGTTTAAATAAAATGATTAAACAAGACATGGTCTATGGTCTTCGTGCGAGTGCGTGTAATACAAATGACTTTGTATGTGAAACGTGTGCAAAAAGTAAAATTTGCGTAAAGAAATTCCCGAAAGTGTCGGAAAATCGGTCAAATGAATTACTGGGATTAATTCATACAGACATTTGTGGACCAATGCCGATTGTATCACAGTGTGGAGCACGTTATTTTGCAACATTTATTGACGATAAATCGCGTTACATGTCGGTATACATGCTAAAGAAAAAGTGCGAGATTTTCGAGAAATTTAAAGACTTTAAAATGTTGGCAGAAAATCAATCAGGAAACCGAATTAAAGCCATTAGAAGCGACAACGGGTGCGAGTACCTGAGCAATGCGTTTGAAGAGTTCCTGACGCGACATGGAATAAAAAGACAACTCACAGTTCCCCACACTCCGCAGCAAAACGGTGTGGCGGAATGCGCCAAACAGAACCTTGGTGGAAATGGCGCGGAGTATGATAGTGCATTCTGGAGTTTCCATGTGTTTTTGGGGTGAAGCCATAATGACAGCGGCGTATCTACGCAATCGGTCTGAAACTGCAAGTTTGTCCGACAAAACTCCATATGAGGAATGGCATGGCAAAAAGCCGAGCGTATCACATCTAAAAATATTTGGAATGCAAGCTATTGCTTTAGATAAAACGCAAAAGAATAAGTTCTCACCAAAAGGAGTGGAGCATATTTTGGTAGGTTATTCTGAAACTGCCAAAGCTTATCGTCTTTACAACCCAGAGAAACGAAGCGTAATAGTTTCCAGAGATGTTGTGTTTTTGGAGCACAAATTTAAAAAGGATGCGGAACGCGATTACAGTTCATCATATGAGTCAAATGTGCTAATCCTTGAGCCAGATGACGAATCTCAAACCGAGCAGAATGATAAACAAGAGGACTCTGAAGAAGAGCAACATAATCCAATTGCTGGCGATCAACGTCAAAGCGATGACGAAGAAGATGCTGTGGAGGTGCAAATCTCCAATCGAAGGGGGCCAGGCAGGCCAAAGATTGTTCGAACTGGGCGTGCAGGTCGTCCACGTAAAGAGTACAATATGTTGAATGTACTAGATGCCAAAAATGTTATTGTGCCCATCAGCGTCAATGAGGCATTTAACTCGGAACAATCTGAAGACAGGAAACAGGCGATGCAGAAGAAGTACGACAATCTGCAAAACAATTAGACGTGGAGTCTGGTCAACCTTCCTGCAGGCGAAAAAGCCATTGGTTGTAAATGGGTTTTTGCCATCAAGCATGATCAGTATGGCAGCGTACAGCGTTTTAAGGCACGTTTAGTTGCGAAAGGATGCGGTCAGCAATACGGAGTCAATTACATGGAAACGTTTTCCCCAGTTGCATTGGCTGTCGAGCACAAGATGTACCTACACCAGATGGACGTCTCAGCAGCGTATCTCAACAGTGAGCTACAAGATGACGTGTACATGCGACAACCGGAGGGTTTTACTGATGCTAATCATCCCAAGCGTGTGCTGAAACTAAAGAAATCATTATACGGGCTGAAGCAGAGCGGACGTGAATGGAACCAAAAACTGGAGAGAACCCTGTTAGAGATTGGTTTCGTTCCTTGTGCTAGTGAGCCGTGTATCTACACAAACAAAATCATAGGGTTGGGTCTGGCCCGTTCACACTCTCGCATTTCCATATCTGGTATCTCATCAATCAAGGCAGAAACGACAAGAGGGCTCTGTTCACTACACATCAAGTCGCGAGTGTCAGAGACATCGCTTGAGGTCAAGGCGCACGTGCTTGGAAATATTACTTCGACACTGATGAGAGAAACTATAGACGCAGCAGACCTCTCTATATTTAGCGGCCACAGATGCCGCATTCAATACCAACGCATCAAACGACATTCTGATTGGTAACGATCACATTTGGACGGTTCTTACTGGAGATAAGTTGTGTAATGCCCAGGGGAACACAATCGCCATCGATTCCATATTTGGATGGATCATCACATCAGTGGAAGGAGCAACTAAAACTACAACTACGTCACTCTTAGTTACCATGGACATCAACGCATTGTTGCAACGGTTTTGGGAACTGGAGGAAGTTCCATCGTTCACGTCTGCAAATACAGAAGATGATGTAGTGGAGACTCATTTCGTCCAAACACACTCCCGTAATGCTGAAGGGAGATACATAGTCGAGCTACCGTTCAAGCAGGACAACCCAGAGTTCGCAGACACCTTTCATGGAGCCAAGTCTCGCTTCTTGGCAGTTGAACGTCGTTTAATGAAGGATGCAGCTTTGCGATCAATGTATGTATAATTCATGAGGGAGTACATACAACTGGACCACATAAAGGAGGTGGATGTAGAGAAGACGCCACTTCGAAGGTTTTCTACATGGCGCACCATCCGGTGCTAGGCGCAAAGCTGCGTGTGGTATTTGATGGCTCATTTCAAGACCAAGATGGCCGGTCTCTTAACGATGCGCTTCATATTGGACCATGTATACAACGCAATCTGTTCAACGTATGCATGAGGTTTCGAATGCACAAGTTTGTATTTTCGGCTGATATTGTAAAGATGTTTAGACAGATTCTAGTTGCAGCTAAACACATCAGGATTTCCAACGAATATTATGGAGAGAAGATCCGTCAGCACCATTGCAGCACTTCAGACTCTGCATAGTTACATACGGGACTGCGTCTGCGCCATTCCTGGCAGTCCGGGTGTTAGAGCAACTCGCCAAGGACCACGAGCATGAGTTTCCTAGAACAGCTAAGATATTGCTTGAGGATTTCTACGTGGATGATGTATTAACAGGAGCCATGACAGAGGAAGAACTGAATGGCATTCAAACTGAGTTAGTTGTACAATTGGAATTGGGAAAATGGATCTCAAATAGCACACGATTGAGCACCGTGCAAGGTGATAGAGTCAACAGGTCAGCAACAACAGCAAAGGTACTTGGACGGCCCTGGGTTCCTGGAGAAGATAACCTTGCATACAACATTGTACTCATCAAGGACTCGAATACGCCTCCAGCAACATGGAATCTAGGACGCGTAATCGAGGTGTACCCAGGAGAAGATGAATTAGTGGGCAGTTAAGCTCAAGGTCGTTTCTGGAGAGATTATACGACCCATCACGAAGATTGCAGCCCTACCACATTCTGAAACAGAGTTTCAGGGGGGGCCGGGATGTTGAGGAACCATTTGTCATTATTTAGCACATTTTTTATTATTTAGCATATTTTTGATTTTGTTAGTATATATGCAACTTTAATTGTTATCGGCGAATGAACAGCTGTATCAAGATCAATTATCGGTTAAGTCGATACAATTATGTTAGTATTGCAAAAAAAAAAAAAAAAAAAAAAAAACCAAACCAAACCCCCAAACCCAAAAGCCCCCCCCCCCCCCCCCCCCCCCACCCCCCCCCCCCCCCCCCCCCTTCTCCCCCCCCCCGCCCTCCCCCCCCCCTCCCCCCTTCCCCCCCCCCCCCCCCCCCCGCGTCGCCCCCGCCCCCCCCCCCCCCCCCCCCCCCCCCCCCCCCCCCCCCCCCCCCCCCCCCCCCCCCCCCCCCTCCCCCCCCCCCCCCCCTCCTTCCCCCCCCCCCCCCCCCCCCCTTTTTCCCCCCCCCCCCCCCCCCCCCCCCCCCCCCCCCCCCCCCCCCCCCCCCCCCCCCCCCCCCCCCCCCCCCCCCCCCCCCCCCCCCCCGCCCCCCCCCCCCCCCCCCCCCCCCCCCCCCCCCCCCCCCCCCCCCCCCCCCCCCCCCCCCCCCCCCCCCCCCCCCCCCCCCCCCCCCCCCCCCCTCCCCCCCCCCCTTTCCCCCCCCCCCCCCCCCCCCCCCCCCCCCCCCCCCCCCCCCCCCCCCCCCCCGCGCCCCCCCCCCCCCCCCCCCCCCCCCCATACCCCCCCCCCCCCCCCCACAAACCCCCCCCCCCCCCTTTTCCCCCCAGTGCTTAGTCGCTCCCCCCCCCCCCCCCTCCCGTTGCTGGCGTCTCTTTTCCCCCTCCCCCCCCCCCCCCCCTCCAACAGGTTGGCCCCCCCCCCCCCCCCCCCCCCCCCCCAGTGGGTGCCGCGCGGTGGCTTGGCCCCCGCCCCCCCGGCGCGCGGGGGTCCCCCCCCCCCCCCCCCCAAAAATACACACCCCCTGCCGCCGACAACAAAAAAAAAAAAAAACAACAACGCCGCCCTACGCCCCCCCCAACCCCCTCCTCCCCCCCCCCCCCGGCCCTCGTTTTTTTTCCTTTATTTTTCTTTTTTTTTTATTTAATTTTATTTTATTTATTTTTTTTTTTATAATATTAATATATTAAATTATTATTAATTTTATATAATATAAAAAAATAAAAAAATAAAATAATTAAAAAATTTAAATTTCCCTCTCCCGTCCCCCCATACCTAATACACAACCCTTCCCACTCTCACCCCCCCCCCCCCCCCCCCCCTCCCCGGGCCCGCCCCCCCCCCCACCCCCCCCCCCCCCCCTCTTTATATATCTCCACTACAAGTGTGGTTTTTGTTGCCCCCCCCCCTCGCCCCTTACCCCCCTCTGGGCGGGGTGTGGCCCTGTTTTTTTTTATTTTTTTTGTTGGTCCCTTTTTTTTCTGTTACCCTCCCCTCCCCCCGCCCTTTATTGTCCCCCCCGGGTCATATCTTCCCCCTATATATACTCATGTTGCCGATGCCCAGCATCTCTGGAATATTAAGAATCACATTGCGTTGATTTGTGTTTATATTGTGTTTGCTTAACGCGCTTCTTTAGTTTTTTATTTGTTAAAGTCGCCCTTGTGTGAAGTAGTTTCGGATTTTCCAACAGGCAATGCAAAACTGATGTGGCGCAGCAGGTAGCAGGTAGCGCGTAAGCAAGCAAAAGGGTCCGAGTTCGAGACGCGACGGCGACGGCATGAAAATAGTTTTTTTTCTTTTTTATACCATGAGCCCATTGAAAAATTGAAAATCAGGGTATAATGGTTTTGTGAAAATGTATGTAACAGGCCGAAGTAGGCGTGCCACAACCCATAAAGTATATATATTCTTGATCAGCACGATAAGACAAGTCGATATAGCCCTGTTCGTTTGTCCGTTCGTCTGTGTGAACGCTGAGATATTTTTAAGTACGCAACGTAGAGACTTGAAATTTTACATGAATACTCGATAATACCATACGCTGCACAAGTTTATAACATTTTTCTGGTAACTCATTCCATTTCGATTTTATGAGCATTTATCGATAATTTTAATGTGTTTTTAAGGCGTGGTTTGTACATCAGTTGAGCTAGAGACTTCAAAATTTGCTATGTAGTTGCGTGCAATAAATACGGATATAACGCAATCTTTAGATTTTGGATGCCACGCCCCATTCGCCCCCAATAGCCCACTATTTGTAAAAAGAGCAAATAAAATACTAGAGACTTGTGCTTTGGCGAATACACACATATGAATGCCATTAATACATTGTGAAAGTTTTATGCACTTAATGCATCGCTAAGAAAAGTTATTAAACAATTAAGTTTCCATAGTAATGCCCACATTGCAGCCCAAGCGCAGTCTCTGCGTCAATTGGCAGAGCGCGCGCCTATGCTTGCGTGCATATGTGTTGTTTACATGCATGAATAAAAGATGCGTAGAATGATGTGATATTTGGCTCTTCACAGGGCTCAGGGTATCCCCTAGTCGAGCAGTCTCGACTAGAGCACTATTACTTGTTTTCCCTTAATAAATAGGAAGTGGCTTTGCTAGTTCAGATAGTGTGCTTTAACGATAAATATGTAGTAGATGTAAGTTCAAATCCAGCGGCTGCAGCTTTTGTTTTCTTATCTTTATTTATTGTATTGACATACTATTATTATTTATTATATATTATAATTATTTTTGATTGACATACAAATCTCCTAGTCAGACACCCCCGACTAGAGCTTTCTTACTTATACATTATACTTATACATTAAGTATAACATAATGCAAGAGTTTCGCAAGCGTTTCGCACATGGGCAGATAATTGCATATAGTGTACATCACAGTGTACATGTACAGTGTACGTAACGTGTACATCATCACAAAAAATTCAAATTCAATGATTGTGCGCTGCTGTTCGTGCCTACATACTATAGGTGGGCACGGGCCGACTTTTTGCACCCGGCCCGATCCGCCCACGGTCAGAAATTCAAAATTTTATCCGTACCCGAAAGCAAAAAAAAATTTCATACCCGCACCCAACCCGCCCGACCGAAACAATTACAAAAAATTTAATTCTCAAAAATTACAACAAATTTTTTTCTCAAAAATAACAAACATTTAATTCTTAAAAATTACAATATTATTTACACAAATATTACATGTTTTCGACTTTTCTTACTGTTTTATTACAATTTAAAATGCATAATAAATTGCTTAATTTGCAAGCGCACACAATGTTATCGATGTCGAAAGCAACCCTGTTGTTGCAGGCGAGTACAGTGCGCCTGCAAATTAAACAATTTATTATGCATTTTAAATTTTAATAGAACAGTAAAAAGTTGTTCGGGTTAAGCAGTCTAACCCACACCCGCCCGCACCCAGTCCGAAATTAGATTTTTCAGCCCATACCCACGGGTAACCGCGGGTGACCACGGGTACCCGATAAAAACCCGGCCCGTGCCCACCTCTACTACATACAGACATACATACATACATACATGAGGGGCGCTATCGTCAATTTTTTTGAGTGGAATAATTTTGTTCTGAATGACCAGTCTATGTGAATTCGATAAAAAAAAATATAGCATGATGGTATGGTCACACACACAAAAAGGAAAATAACATAACTGACCTAGACTATACGAAAAAAAATGATAAAGATAAAGATAAATTGTTTGCAGAACTTCAACATTAAATAGAATTACTTATATTTCTTACTATTTCTTTGAAATGCCGTTTGTTGTCTTAGCAGTTCTTATTAAGCTTATTTATATAGGTGGCACAGACATGAATTTTGCAGCTGGGCGTTACAAACTTTGTTGACAATTTACCAGGCTCCCAGTAGGCGTAGACATATCATATTTGGTAAGTTCCTAGAAGGAGTTGAGGGTAACGTAACTGTAAAATTTGGATGTAACACTCCAAAAATGTGAAAGCTACAGTGTATTTTTCGACATAACACATCCCCAAAGGTGCGTAAGATTTATTTTTGGGTAATCGATAAGGGACGCCTCCAGTAATACAAACATCCAATTTTGAAGCGTCTCGCTCTAAAACTGTAGGAGCTATAAGCTTTTTCGATTTGCCACGCCCCCTAAAGGCGTAGGTATGTCCGCCATATCTTTTTGATCTTGGGTTGCTTATCCGAGTATATGTGTCAAATTTCAAGTCTCTAGCATCAATAGTGCTCAAAATATAGTAGAACTTGTAAAATCACTATATATTCAGATCCGATTTGCCACGCCCCCAGAAGGCGTGGACATAAAATCTTTTTATGAATCTTAGAATCGTAGCGTGAAGTTACGTGCCAAATTTCAGCATTCTAGCTTCAAAACTGTAGAAGATACAGTTTTCCCGATTTGCCACGCCCCCAATCGGCCTGGATATATTCGCCTTATCTTTTTGAACTTGGGTGGTCAACGCAAGTATACATCCAAATTTCAACTCTCTAGTTCTTCAACTAATATGATTTCTTGACTATGGGCGCAAGCATTATCCGATTTGCCACGCCCCTAGTGTGCGTATCGGGAAAATCTTGACACTTTATAATTCGAGGGTATACACGAGTATATTTTCCAAATTTCAAGTATCTAGGTTCAATAGCATAGAAAAATATTGCATTCATACGGACAGACGGATAGACGGCCAAACGGTCGGACATTGCACAAAACCAATATACATTTTTTCCCTTTGGGAAGCAAGTATATATTGTAAACCGGGTAAAGAAAATTTTGTTGCCGGGTAACATCTTAATGCCCTACATCAAGCCTCAATCAGATGCTGATACTGTTTATAGTGAACTTTCTCTATCCTACACAGTCGAGGCTACGGTCGGGACTTCTGGAAAAAGCACGTTCTCCACTATTGAACCTAATTTGTTTTTGTACCGAAACAAAACCCTCCACCTGATCAACTTCACTGATAAGAACAGTGTATATAAGATTCTTAAAGACGTCGTAAATCCGGAAGTCGTAAAAGATATCCATTGCAATCAACCCAAATTGGCAAATTTCCAGCACGAGGAAGTTTCCCACTTTCCTACTACTTAGTTTCGCTTTTGCAAAAACTTTGTGCTGGACACAACCGATAAGAGTGAACAGCTTAAAATCATCACTACTGAGCACAATAGAGTGCACAGAGCACCTAAGGAAAATGTCAAACAAGTCCTTCGCGAGTACTATTTTCCGAACATGAGCAACCTAGTCATAGAAATGGTCGCAAACTGCAGGGTTTCATCCCGAGCAAAACATAACAGACATCCCAAAAAACAACAACTCGGGAAGCACCCATTCCATGTTATGCTGGCGACAAGAAACAATTCCTAACTTGCATAGATAAGTACTCCAAGTTTGCCTTGGCACAACCGCCAATGAACCTTCATTCAATGTTGAAAAACCAATATGACATTGGCATTGTCAACTGACCTCCTCTTCATAGTTCGTCAAATAGCCAAGTGGAACGTTTTAACGGTACCTTGGCCGAAATCGATACATATAGATAGATGTAGGTTCAAATCCAGCTGAAGTGATGTTTGTTTTTCTTTTCTTTATTTTGTTTATTTAATTATATAATTATTTTTGATTGACATACATATCTCCTAGTCGGGCACCGCCGACTAGAGATTTCTTACTTATACATTATACTTAAACATTAAGTATAACATAATACAAGAGTTTCGCACATGGGCACATAAATGCGTGAATATAAGTAAGTGTAGTAAGAGTAAGTGGCTTTGCTAGTTGAGATGCTGCGCTGTAACGATACAAATGTAGTAGATGTAGGTTCAAATCCAGGGGCAGAGATGTTGGTTTTTTTTCTATTTATTTGGTTTATTTAATTGTTTATTTAATTATATAATTATTTTTGATTGAGATACAAATATCCTAGTCGGGCACCCCCTACTTGAGCTTTCGTACTTATACATTTAAGTATAACATAAGACTTTCGCAAGCGTTTCGCACATGGGCATCCTAATCTCCATAATTTGGAACCTCATCTCCCAAAGACGTATCGAGATCACACATCGGACGCTCTAATTTAAAAACTTATATAAATTCAATAGGAAAACAAAAACGTGCATGTGGTCTATATAAGGAAAGTTTTTATTATATAATACTAAAAACCAGAGTTTTTATATTAAATATCGGTTCATAGGTACGTCAGTGTATTATTGTTTATACTACTCTTATATTATATTTTAACTTAGGCAGCCGCTGCTACATAAACTAGTTTAAGCGGCAGAGCCTGCTCTACACCGAAGACTTCGGTAAAGAGAAAGTGCTTTTGAATTGTCCAATCAACGGTAACAACAAAGTTAAACTACACACCAGCAACAACACTGATCTTCACAACAACAACAACACCCAAGACAAGAAAACTCTGAAAAAAACACCAACGGCTTTTAAAACTCCTTCGTCAACAGCCAGCTAAATCAATCAACAATAACAAGCAGCATAAAACTTGACTGACCACTGAGTAAGAAGCACGGCAACCACACCAATCTTTATGTGAGCAATAGCACGGTAAAGTCAAATCAACGCGCGGAGTCACCTGCTACGCCTTTAGGTCATCTCAAATAAAGGATTCAAGTAATATACTCCACCTAAGTGTAGGGTGTCAGCTGACGCTTTATATTTGCGAACGCCAATCTAAGCCAGCTAACAAAAACAAAATTTTATATATACATACAAATGCAAAGTTCTCCTCGATATATTTATCAGTGTATTGATCTACTGATTACTTTTATAAAAGCAGAAAACAATACATTATTGCAACAAATAACAATTACAATAATAAAAAATTTCCACGTTTTTATATGATTCGAAAAATTTTCAAAAAACTCGAAAAAATACTGGAAAAAAATAGCACCACTACTCCTTTTTGTACGAAGACCGTTCCTTTCGCAGAGTTACAATTCTTTAAACGAACATGTTGAAGAGATTTGTTGTTTATACATCTATTTTAATTAGTTTATTTACAAAATGGAAAGCATTGCACCACCGAACAACGCAATCTCATCAAAAAGTTGATTTCCTATGGAAATTCTTACAGGAAAGTTGGTCGAGAGTAAAAAGGATCCTTTTAAGTGGGCTACTCAACTGAAAAAGAACCTAAACATATCAACAACGGACCAAACAGTACGGAAATATTAAAGGCATACTAGCCGTCCAAGAAAAGGACCATATTTGAATATAAACATCTCCAAACGGATGGCGTTCGCAAAGGAACACAAAAATTGGTTTAAGCAGGAATGGAGAAAAATACTTTAGACTCATCAATGTAAAGTGGTCATGTTTGGTGGAAAAGGATCGTGGTCCTATGTGAGACGTCCACAGAACTCAAATTCAGCCCTAGATATAGAACAAAACCCATTAAACATGGAGGATCAAGTGTAATGGTATGGGGTTGCTTTTCGTACTATGGTGTAGGCCTAATTCAGTACATCAAAACCATAATGGACCGACATGTTTATGTTGATATATCGGAAAAAGTGTTGCTGCTCTACGCACAATACAAGGAGAATTTATGGAGTGGCCTGCGCAGTCGCCAGACCTAAATACAATCAAAAAAGTGGTTCACGAGTCCTGGGCCTAAGACTCCCTTTAAACAATGCCATGACTTGGTTGATTCCATGCCTCTGCGTTGTACAGCCGTAATTGCCATTAAAGGCAACACAACCAAATACTAAATTAAGGAATATTTGTATTTTCCTTTGTCCTTAACTATAAGAATGAGTTTTTTAATTATTTTTTTTTTTAAATCATTTTTAGTACAGAATGAAAAAGTGGTGCTATTTTTATACTCGTTTCCCAAAGAGAAAAAGAGTATATTGGTTTTGTGAAATGTCCGTCTTGCTGTCCGTCCGTCTGTCCCTATGAATGCAATATTTTTGTACGCTATTGAAGCTAGAGACTTGAAATTTGTAACATATACTCGTGTATACCCTCGAATTATAAAGTGTCAAGATTTTCCCAATATAGCTGAACTTGTAAAATCACTATGTTTTCAGATCCGATTTGTCACGCCCACAGTGGGCGCGGACATAAAATATTTTCATCAATCTAGCTTTAAAACTGTAGAAAATACAGTTTTCTCGATTTACCCCGCCTCCAATGGGCATAGATAATTCCGCCTTATCTTTTTGAACTTGGGTGGTCAACGCAAGTATACATTCCAAATTGCAACTCTTTAGCTCTTTAACTAATATGATTTCTTGACCATGGGCGCAAGCATTATCCGTTTTAGTGGGCGTATCGGAAAAAACTTGACACTTTATAATTCGAGGGTATACACGAGTATATGTTCCAAATTTCAAGTATCTGGCTTCAATAGCATAGAAAAATATTGCATTCATACGGACAGACGGATAGACGGCCAAACGGACGGACATTGCACAAAACCAGTATACACTTTTTCCCTCTGGGAAGCAAGTATATTGTTGGAAAGCCTACATTGACCAACTTAACGCCAAAGTTTATTATAAACCGGGTAAAGAAAATTTTGTTGCTGATGCTCTATCCGGGTAACATCTTAATGCCCTACAACAAGCCTCAATCAGATGCTGATACTGTTTATAGTGAACTTTCTCTATCCTACACAGTCGAGGCTACGGTCGGGACTTCTGGAAAAAGCACGTTTTCCACTATTGAACCTAATTTGTTTTTGTTCCGAAACAAAACCCTCCACCTGATCAACTTCACTGATAAGAACAGTGTATATAAGATTCTTAAAGACGTCGTAAATCCGGAAGTCGTAAAAGATATCCATTGCAATCAACCCAAATTGGCAAATTTCCAGCACGAGGAAGTTTCCCACTTTCCTACTACTTAGTTTCGCTTTTGCAAAAACTTTGTGCTGGACACAACCGATAAGAGTGAACAGCTTAAAATCCTCACTACTGAGCACAATAGAGTGCACAAAGCACCTAAGGAAAATGTCAAAGAAGTCCTTCGCGAGTACTATTTTCCGAACATGAGCAACCTAGCCATAGAAATGGTCGCAAACTGCAGGGTTTCATCCCGAGCAAAACATGACAGACATCCCAAAAAACAACAACTCGGGAAGCACCCATTCCATGTTATGCTGGCGACAAGAAACAATTCCTAACTTGCATAGATAAGTACTCCAAGTTTGCCTTGGCACAACCGCCAATGAACCTTCATTCAATGTTGAAAAAACAATATGACATTGGCATTGTCAACTGACCTCCTCTTCATAGTTCGTCAAATAGCCAAGTGGAAAGTTTTAACGGTACCTTGGCCGAAATCGATACATATAGATAGATGTAGGTTCAAATCCAGCTGCAGTGATGTTTGTTTTTCTTTTCTTTATTTTGTTTATTTAATTATATAATTATTTTTGATTGACATACATATATATGCATCTATTCCGTGCATAGGCAAACTTGCTCTCAGCTGTTCACGCTATTGAAGAGCCACAGCTGTTACGGTTGCGCACTTGTCACTTGCACGAACATACATATGTTTATGTTTTTATGTTTGTCTGTAACTCTGACCATATCGACATACATATACACTGTACCACTTAAGTCACCGTACCCCCTTTTCATTTTCACAAAACACGCTGTAACTTCGTCAAATTTTTATATAAAAAAAAATTTTTGATGGTGGTTGATAAAGTGATCTATTAACTACACAATAGCATTTTAATAATAGTAAAATATGATTTTAGTCTAATATTATAACTAAAAAACTAAAAATATTCACATTTTTGACTCCACAAAAGTCACCGTACTCTTGCTTGCTCTGCGCTGTCTGGCGCCAATGTTCTTTTTAGACCTAACGGGGATTTTCAAAACATGTGTGCAATGTCTTCAAAATTAATACTACTTTGTGTGAACTCTTCGTGTTGGACAAAATTTGCAAATTTCGTCATAAAATTGACCAGTAAAGGGATAACTGTAGAAGAAGGTAGGCGGATCTTGCAGCTCCACACAAAGGAGCAAAAGTCGTATGCAGAGATAGCTAAACTAATGTCTAGAGCCAAGCCAACCATCCAAACAGTAATTGGCCGTTTTAAATACGAGGGACGTATCAAAAATAATACCAGATTTGGCCAACCACCTTCACTTTCCATTCGCGACAAGCGCCAAATGAGATGAGTAACATTTCTCAAAAGGATATACACCCGGAAACCGTTCGTAAAGCCATAAAATCATACAACTTTAGGTCTTATACTCCTCGCAAAAAACCATACGTAAATTTAACAAATAGGAAAAAGCGTATGGAGTTTGCTAAGGCGTATGTGGAAAAACCGGTTGACTTTTGGCGAAAGGTAATCTTCTCAGATGAGTCAAAGTTCAACATTTTTGGCTCGGACGGGCGCCTACGCATGTGGAGAAGACCTGGAGATGCTCTTAATCCAAAAAATACAAAAAAGACCATAAAGCACGGTGGCGGTGGTCTTATGGTTTGGGGTTGTATAGCTGCACCTGGCGTTGGAAGCTTGGAGTTTATTGACGGAGTGATGAACCAAATGGAAAGTGAAGGTGGTTGGCCAAATCTGGTATTATTTTTGATACGTCCCTCGTATTTAAAACGGCCAATTACTGTTTGGATGGTTGGCTTGGCTCTAGACATTAGTTTAGCTATCTCTGCATACGACTTTTGTTCCTTTGTGTGGAGCTGAAAGATCCGCCCACCTTCTTCTACAGTTATCCCTTTACTGGTCAATTTTATGACGAAATTTGCAAATTTTGTCCAACACGAAGAGTTCACACAAAGTAGTATTAATTTTGAAGACATTGCACACATGTTTTGAAAATCCCCGTTAGGTCTAAAAAGAACATTGGCGCCAGACAGCGCAGAGCAAGCAAGAGTACGGTGACTTTTGTGGAGTCAAAAATGTGAATATTTTTAGTTTTTAGTTATAATATTAGACTAAAATCATATTTTACTATTATTAAAATGCTATTGTGTAGTTAATAGATCACTTTATCAACCACCATCAAAACTTTTTTTTATATAAAAATTTGACGAAGTTACAGCGTGTTTTGTGAAAATGAACAGGGGGTACGGTGACTTAAGTGGTACAATGTAGCTTTCTCCATAAGTCTATGTTTGTGTGTGATTTATAGCACCTATATTATCACTCCTACTCCTGGTCCGACGTTACTGTTTCTATACGGACATATACACCGCAGGGCGACCTATACACAAACACACACACGTATATCCATACATATGTACATATGTACATATGCCATTCTACAACTAAAGTTAATAAATAAAACGACAGTATCCTCTGTGTTTTATTTACTTATTTAACTTCAGTTTTTAAATTCGTTTTCTGCAAGCTTCCTTCGCTTCCTCAAAGCGTTAAGTTCGTTTGAGCGTTGTGCTGATTTATGTGCTAATTGTGTCAGCTGTTTGTGCTATCGGCTGCCCGTATGTACATAAGCACATACGCAGCCAACAACAACACAATTAATACACAAAGCAGTTGTTAAGCTTGTGCATAGCACATATCAACACATCCACAATATTATGCGAACATATAAGAACACAATAACACAAGTAAGCACAGAAAATTCAGTAAGCTCGTTTGTTTTGGTTCCAAGCGTTAGCGATCGTGCTTGCACGTCACACGAATATCGATAATCCATCCGATACTTAGTTCAGGGGTGGAGCGTTTTTTTTTGTGACGTCATTGCTCCAGAAGGTACACTTTGAGAACAAATATAAATAATAAAAAATAATAAACAGCTTTTTTCACTTCTTTTTAAATAAAAAAAATAAATAAATATAAATATATAATACATCAATATTTTCGTCTACCATTTTCTTTTTTTTTTTAAATTCTTGTATACATATATATTTTTGTTATTTTCATTTTCAGTTTATTTATTTTTATTCTGTATTATTGTTTTTACTTATTTTATCTTATTGCTTCTCTTCGCTTCCGAAACGCGGTTTATCTGTATTTTTGCCCTGTTCGGTTGACAAATCCTGCCATTTCGTCAACTTCTTTACTCACTCTCCGAGTAATCGTCTGTCCCTAACGCAAACCTTTCCGACAGCTAACTTCTAGTTAGTCTCCATGTCGGATCGTTCTAGCCGATCGCAACTGAGTGCACCTCCTTCGCGTTTTATCAAGCGCAGTTCCTCTGCGTCTCCCATTCCGTCCGGAAACAGCAGACTTCCAGCGTAGTCCGGTGGTAACTCGATCCGCTCCAAAGTCCACCATTCCGTTGACTAAAATGTCGCTGTCCGAGTTCATTTCTGCTGCGGACAGGCTCATTAAATTTGAGGCCCGCATCGACCATTCCGGAGAGACTGGTTCGACCCCTGCAGATCAGCTCCAGGCTTTAGAGATCCGACGGGATCGAGTCAAGGTTCTGTGGGAAAAAGCCGAGCTGCAATATGAAGCGTGCTCCAAAGCGCTTAGTCAGGGGGCAGGCAGTGGAGAAGTTGAGGCCATGGAAGCCAAATTCGACCACTGCTATACAGTCTATGAGCGGAGTGCCGCCCAATTGAGCAGGCAAATTGCCGCCGTGTCCGCACCGAGTGCACCGCCCGCTTCTTTTTTCCCCCCCCCCCCCCCCCCCCCCCCCCCCCCCCCCCCCCCTTCCCCCCCCCCCCACCCCCCCCCCCCCCCCCCCCCCAAAACCCCCCTCCCCCCCCCCCCCCCCCCCCCCCCCCCCCCCCCCCCCCCCCCCCCCCCCACCCCCCCCCCCCCCCCAAAAAACACTTAACCCCCCACCCCCCTCCCCCCCCCCCCTCCCCTCCCTTCCCCCCAAAACAAAAAAACCCTTCTCCCCACGCCCTCCCCCCACCCCCCCCAAACAACCGCATACACCCTTTCCATAAAAGGATAATCCGAGAATCCTCATCCCAGCTGACGTTCCCCTTCATTCGCCCACAGATGTCTCACATGTCCAGACGTATTTCTCTGCTAACACACAAGATGTCCTTCTTGGTACGGCAATAATCAATATATGCCATCTACGAGCTATATATCCCGTGCGGGCACTGATCGATTCGGGATCTGAGGCGACTTTCATTTCTGAGCGCCTGTTCCGCCTCATCAAACTGCCCTTCCGACCTGTTCAGACACGAGTGTCAGGCTTAAGCCAAGCTATGACAGCCAGATCGCAAAAGATTTGCGATTTCCATATCGGGACTCCACTGAAGCCGAGACTGCGTATTGAAGCATCTGCTCTCGTCCTTCCAAGTCTTGCTGGCAACCTCCCTTCGTCTCCAATTCCGCACATTGTTGAACAAACTTCCTAATATTCAGCTAGCTGACCCTGAGTTCTACAAGAGTGCGAAAATTGATGTTCTTATAGGCGCGGATATCTTTCCGTCTATTATTCAGGGAGGTTTCCACCCTAATATCTGTGGATCCATTCTCGGCTTAGAGACTGTTTTCGGTTGGGTATTCACCGGCCCTCTTTCGCAAACATCACCGAAAATGGTCTCGTCCTTCACAGCTCAAGTTTTCGTTCCGAAAAAACCAAAATTTGAGTTTCCGACAATCTCGTCTAGGTTACATGACTCATCTGTCGTAACTCTCCCAGTACGAGATCCCGACAGCATCACTGCCAAAGTGAAGGTCGGCTGCAATGCACTCTGTCCAGCATTGAATGATAAGGGGCTGGTTGATATTCTTCATCCAGGTACCGACCTCGGTGTTCCCTGTGATGTCCAACTAACTTCCATGTTCGACAAGCCAACCATTCATTGCCCCACACATGTCTCTCCTTTCCAGGTTATGATGTCATCCCCTCAAGCCAGCCAGCCATCCGGCGAAGATTCATTCCGGTGCCGCATGTGCAGAGGTATCCACGCTCTGCGCAAATGCCGCCGTTTTCTGGGGCTTCCCGCGGAAAAGCGGTTGCGCGCGGTTCTAGCCAACCGCTACTGCGCGAACTGCTTGGCACACCAGCATTCTGGGCAATCTTGCCGCAGCAACAAAGGCTGCAAGACGTGTGGCCACAACCACCACACGCTCCTGCACCTCCCGGGATCGCGCCGGAAGCGAGGAGGCCCTACAAGTCGTCCCACTCCAGATTCTACACAGGCGGCCACTCCTCCGCTGACAACGCTGATGCAGCACAAGATGGTCAGCATTCTTCCTACGGCGGTCATCGTGCTCCAAACGACCAAGCGACCAAGGATGTCGAAGTCAAGGCGCTGATTGACCCGTGCAGTCCCACCAGTCGGATCAACGCTTCATTGGCAAAGACATTGGGTCTTTCCGTCACAAGCGTTGGTCCAGGGCAAGTCTGCACGAGTCTCATTCGGTCGAAGACCTCGCGTTTCGAGTTCGACGCGTTGTTCCAACTGGACCCCCAGCTAAACGTTTGGACGCCAATCCGGGCCATCGAGCGGGAAGCTGGGCCTCCAGGGATCACGCTCGCCGACAGCACCTGGTCACGTCCCGGATCGGTGTCAATTGTGCTGGGGGCTGACGTGTATCCTCACGTTATCCTTCCGGGGATCGTTCCCAGCACAGACGGCCTTCCAATGGCCCAAAACACCGTGTTCGGATGGGTCCTCTCGGGCGCCTGCTCATAGACCCAGCCCAGGTCTTGCAATCCTTGCAAGGGGGGGAGTATGTTTATGTCAGATTCCATTAAACAGAACTGCTCCTCCCTCCACATCACCATGCTATGTTATTAACAGCTCTGTTAATAGCTAAGCTCCAACTCCAGCTCTCCTGCTGGTTCTCTGGAGTTTTTCTGTGTTACTTTCCTCCTCTCTTCCATCTTTATACTTCAATTTTGCTCTTCTTTTCGCCTTGTACGCACACTGACTGTGCAATTTTATATTTAAAATAAAAAGCGAAAGTAATTTCCAACAAAACCCCAAAAAGAGAGAAGTGTTTTATATTTATCTGCGACGCCCCCCTACAAACATGCATTATTAATTAATTAAAAATATATGTAAGAAGGAACGTAACAGAAGTGCTATCGATACGGGGTACACGATATTCATATCGATAGGCTTCACAATAGTTGAAGATGGGCGATCACCAAGAGAGTCGAAGAGTAGCCGTCATGGTCGTCACCACGGAGTCGTTAAGCTGTCTGCGCGAAAATAGTTGAAATTCGTTGTTACACATTTTATAATTCTTCCTTCGGGTATTACTTAATATTCAATAGACTATATATAATATTATCTTACATTTTGGGGCTCAACCGTGCCTGAATGCGCAAGAATATTTTAAAAATCGTGGTAATAAAGCGTCGAAATATAAAAGTAATGGCACTTGCATTTGAGTGGAAAATTTGCAGACACACACATACGTGCCTAGACAATTCGCAGAAAACGTTGAGATCGGAATGTTCAGCACAGTTAGTTTTTGACTTTGTGTTGTGCGTAGTTGACATTGTTGCAAAAATAAAAAGCACCAGAAAAGTGTGGTATAGTAGACTGAACTTGTTATTGTAGATCAAACGTCGGAAAGTTGTTTAGTTGTGATCTGACAAAAGAAAAAGCAATGCCACAAGAGTTGAACAGTGCATTTTTGTAAAGACATGACAAAGCGAAGGTCAACGGTAAAAAGGGCAACAGCAGACACCCCGAGTAAAATTAATATAATAGAGCCTACAAATAACAGCATAGTTGGTGCAGATAGTTGTGCGCAGTTGCAGCAGATAATCCAGCTGTTGACGCTCAAAATATAAGTAGACGAAAATCGCGAAAGCAAAGTAAAAATAATGGCCGGTTGTGGCGAAATGGTTCGAGATTTTTGAGCGCAATGCCGAAGCGTAGGAACTTACACAGAAGTAAATGTACGTACAAGCGAGAGGCAAAATGTGTGGCGCCGCCAGACTGTTCTTAGAAGCCGAATACGTGAGTGACTTTGCTGAGCTCAAAAAAAAAACTATTCGCCGAGTTTGAGTGTAAACAGAACAGTGCCGATATACACAAACTGCTGAGCGAAAGGAAAGAGAATAAGGGTGAGTCGTTTCACGAGTACATACTGCAAATGAAAAAGCTTGTAAGTGTTGGTGATATAGAGGAAGCCGCTGTATTACGTCACATTGTGAACGGCCTGCAAATAAAAAATGAGTATAAAGTGGCCATGTACCGTTGTAAAACATTTAAGGAGCTGAGAGAGGAGTACGAACTACTACAGTGTGTGTGTGTACTACAGTGTGGCGAAATGGTTCGAGATTTTTGAGCGCAATGCCGAAGCGTAGGAACTTACACAGAAGTAAATGTACGTACAAGCGAGAGGCAAATTGTGTGGCGCCGCCAGACTGTTCTTAGAAGCCGAATGCGTGAGTGACTTTGCTGAGCTCAAAAAAAAACTATTCGCCGAGTTTGAGTGTAAACAGAACAGTGCCGATATACATAAACTGCTGAGCGAAAGGAAAGAGAATAAGGGTGAGTCGTTTCACGAGTACATACTGCAAATGAAAAAGCTTGCAAGTGTTGGTGATATAGAGGAAGCCGCTGTATTACGTCACATTGTGAACGGCCTGCAAATAAAAAATGAGTATAAAGTGGCCATGTACCGTTGTAAAACATTTAAGGAGCTGAGAGAGGAGTACGAACTACTACAGTTGGTAAATGGAGCAGGAGAAAATGGAACAATACGCACAAACTCAAATACACGCTGGCCAGTGGAGCAGAGAAAGGAGTTTAAGAGCCATAAGAAGGAGTCGTGTTGTAATTGTGGTTCATACGATCATAAAAGAAAGAATTGTACTTCACCGACAAAATGCTTCGCTTGCAAAAACGAGGGACATACTTCTCACAATTGTCCAACAAAAACAAGTAAGAACGTTGCATGAGGTCGAAGCCTAATGCGTGATACTATTCAATTTAATAATATATCTCAAATTTTGCATTTATGTAGATTCATGTGAATTTTATTTAATTTAAATTTTTGTTACATTTTGGATACCGGCTTTTTTAACTAATTACCTACGCCCTCATATCCTGCCAATTGAAGGTCTGTTGCAAATATAACTATGTGAATGAGTTAGCATTTTTATAAAATGTAAAAAATTCAATAGAATCATATGCTGAAAGTCTCATCAAGTTGCGTTAAGTCAGTCGCAATCTGAATGAATACACTTGACTATGTTGGGGTTTAGTACTGTACTGACTTTTATTCTTCTGAGGCTGAGTATATATACCCAGCCTCATGCATAATTTCAACCCTTAAATCTAAGTGTCTATTGCTGAGTGTGTAAGGCTCAGCATTGGTCTATTGTATTCTTATACTATCGCTGAGGTTGTAGGGCTCAGCGTTCGTCTATTATTTATTCTTAACCTATCGCCGACGTTGTAAGGGTCAGCGTTCATCTGGCTATTTTAAGATTCCACACATGTGGCCTTTCTTCATCTATCGCACTGCATGCTAGTCGTCAAGTGCGTAGAAGGCATGTTTACATATTATATATATTTCTATGTTCATGCCTGAACATTCTGCCGGGGCCAGAAAGGTGACAATCTGTAATCGCTGTCTCTGGTTTCTTTTCTTAATTATATACAAGACAATGACAATTATTACTATTTCAATCCTTGAATAGTTTATGTTCGTGCCTGAACATTCTGCGGGGCCCGGAAAATGCGATAGCCAGACATGGTCGAGTACTCAGCTGCTTCCTTGGTCTTCTGCGCTGGTGGCGGTTCCCATTCCAAGTGAAGTCGGTTCTCTTTAAAATGTATACACCCTTTGTAGATGTCGTCAATCGTTGAGTACGCTGAGGCGGAGGCCGCTTGCATCATTGCTGCTGATGTCAAGGCCTCCAAATTAGGGTCATCCACATTTTGAAGATTATGCTGCCGTAGAGCAGCTATTGATAATGACTGCCTTTGGGATGCAACCGAATCGCTTGTAGTGGATACGATATTTTCCTTTGAAATGGTGTTGTTGCTGCTCTCAATGAAGTTTTCGACCGCCGATTTAATTGTCGTTAATATATTTGCAGCCTTAGTGGTTTCCGAAGCAATTTGTTGTTTCAATTGTTTTGCTGGGATTGTAGCTGAAGCGGAGATTACAGAATTCGAGACGATAACATTATTTTTATCTCCAGCTGTACTTCTAGTTGCAGTTGTAGTTTCGGCAGAAGTGTTTTGGACATCCTTCGGGCTGCTATCAATGGAAGTATCGTCAATCGACTGATCTTCCAATTGGATATCTTTTGATGTCGGTATCGAAGATGTGACAGCAATTACACTCTCGTCCCCATCTTCCATGTCCTCCTGCTCTTGTGGTTGATCCATTTTAGATATATTTCCCACTGACCCTTTATCTTCTCCTAATGCCACTCGCTGTTCCGTTTTTCTGGCACTGGTTCCAGACCACTATTTTCTTTTTTAGCGGCGGTTTTATGGCTTGATAGCTTCTGATCAGCGATGACGGTGTCCCTATGAACGGAGGTGCTCTCGAACTTGCGGATACTGCCTTCATAATTGCTCTTCAGTTCCTTGTTCATTGGCTGGTTAATGGAGATATCCAATAGTTGGCACCTTTTTGCATAGCGCTTGCACAAATAGTCCCACGCTGCATTGTAGTTGCCAACTGCAATTGAGAAATGGCTTATGACCACTGTTGCGTCTCCCTTGATACACATTTTTAGGTATATCAACTTTCTTTTGTCGCTGATATCCTTCCTCTTGTGAATCATGTTCGAGAATATCTCTAAGAACGCTGGCCATTTTTTTGGATTTCCATAGAAATGAGGAAGTTTTGGTTTCTGGGGCTTTGGATCTTGGAACAGCGGAAGGTCTTCTTCTATGTTCTGCAAGTCACTTACTCTTTTGTTAAGTTTATCTGACAGCCCGTCGACGAGGAATTCCAGTTCTTCTATATCGTCGCTGTCGTAGGCAGACTTTCCATATCTTGCCTGTAAGCCCGTGAACAGTATCTGGACTTCGTTCAATCGGAAGTTTAGCTTATCTTTATGTTCAAAGATTTCTTCCTGGTTGCTTGAGTTTAGGTAGACATACACTTCATGGACGTACTGCCTTACTTTTAGACGTTCTTCGTCAACAAGCTTAATCCACTCATCCTTTAGGCTCATACTTCTGTGTGAAATATTATTTCCTCTTGAGTATTTTCTTGCCTGGATGTTTCCGGTCGTATTTGCCATTTTTGCTTGTAGATGGTTTCTCGGTGTCCATAATGTGGTCGGCAACTTCGACCTTCATCAGGGCCTTCTTGTAGCTCCTGATTGATTCCATAATCCAATCATATATTTTCTCTGTAAAATATTGATGGTTGATGACACCGATTTTCTTCAGCAGTGAATGATTGGCAGTGAATTCTGCTGCCAACTTATCCACAACTGCAAAGTCCTCCTTTTTAGCTATGGCCTGCAGGATGCTGTCATATATCTCTGATTGTTTCTCTAGAGTTTTCGTTAACAGCATCTCTTTATTCTTTGGCTTGACCCGTTGGAGGTTTTTTTGTTTTGATCACCAGGTTGATCGTGCTGTGCCTCTACTCACAGCGTGGGTTGGTAAGCCAAAGATATTTTTTAAGCACTTTCCACAAACATTTAGTAAATTTGTGGTTTCGGCTTTTATGACCGGGATCGAATACAGTAATCACTCAGCTGGAAGCACGCAGTACTTGACTGTGTTGATTTCCACTCCGGCTCGAAGGACCATGAATGAATACACTTGACTATGTTGGGGTTTAGTACTGTACTGACTTTTATTCTTCTGAGGCTGAGTATATATACCCAGCCTCATGCATAATTTCAACCCTTAAATCTAATGTGTCTATTGCTGAGTGTGTAAGGCTCAGCATTGGTCTATTGTATTCTTATACTATCGCTGAGGTTGTAGGGCTCAGCGTTCGTCTATTATTTATTCTTAACCTATCGCCGACGTTGTAAGGGTCAGCGTTCATCTGGCTATTTTAAGATTCCACACATGTGGCCTTTCTTCATCTATCGCACTGCATGCTAGTCGTCAAGTGCGTAGAAGGCATGTTTACATATTTATATATATTTTTATGTTCATGCCTGAACACAATCTATTAAACAAAACGTTTGGCCAATTATGACACGCACGCGTTAAGCAGCGACAGCAAAATACATTTACATTTACACATACATATGTATGTACATTGAAACGTGCAAGCACGTTTGCTTATGAATGGTCAAAAATAAATTCACCGCCATTCATTCTAGCATATTCTTCAACTAAAATTGTTATTGAGTTGTGTTTGCATTTTCAGCCGTTTCTTTAGTTTTGTATTTGTCAAATATCGCCATACGCCATACGCATACATTCAAACCGACCACCGTTTTTGTATGTACACATATAAATACATACGTTCATATGAGCGCATTTCAACATTTTCTAAGAATCACAATTACGATTGATTTATGTTTATATTGTTTTTGCATTAACAGCAGCTTCTATAGTTTTCTATTTGTCAATAGTTGCCATTGTAGTGAAGTAGTTTCGGATTTGCCAACAGGCAATGCAAAACTGATGTGGTGCAGCAGGTAGATTAAAAGCGTGTAAGCAAAAGGGTCCGCGTTCGAGAGGCGGCGGCGACGGCATGAAAATAGTTGCGCAGCTGTTCGTGCCTACATACAAATGTACATACATGATGGGTCCTATCGTCAATTTTTTTGTGTGGAATAATTTTGTTCGGAATAAGTCGATATTTGTGTAATCGATATTTGATATTTACATTTTTTGTCATGGTCACACATACAAACAGAAAATAAAAAATGATAATTTTGGCAGATAAATTATTTGTAGAACTTCAACATTAAATCGAATTACATATTTTTCTCAAAAATGCCGTTTGTCGTCTTAGCAATTCTTATTAAGCTTATTTATATAGGTGGCACAGGCATATGAATTTTGCAGCTGGGCGTTACAAATTTTGTTGCCAATTTGCCACGCCCCCAGTAGGCGTAGACATATCATATTTGGCAAGTTCCTAGAAGGAGTCTAGGGTAACGTAACTGCAAAGTTTGGATGCTTACACTCCAAAAATGTGAAAGTTGCAGGGTATTTTTTCGATATACCACGCCCACAAAGGGGCGTAAGATTTATTTTGGGGAATCAATAGAGGCGGCCCCCAGTAACACAAGCATCCAATTTTGAAGACTCTAGCTCTAAAATTGTAGGAGCTATAATGTTTTGCGATTTACCATGCCCCCTGAAGGCGTATATATGTCCGCCATATCTTTTTGATCTTTGGTTGCTTATCCGAGTATATATATCAAATTTCAAGTCTCTAGCATCAATAGTGCTCAAAATATAGCTGAATTTGTAAAATCAATATATATTCAGATCCGATTTGCCACGCCCCCAGAGGGCGTGGACATAAAATCTTTTTATCAATCAATCAATTATAGAATCGAAGCGTTAAGATACGTGCCAAATTTCAGCATTCTAGCTTTAAAACTGTAGGAGTTACAGTTTTCCCGATTTGCCACCCCCCAATGGGCGTAGATATATCCGTCATATCTTTTTGAACTTGGGTGGTCAACGCAAGTATACATTCCAAATTTCAACTCTCTAGCTCTTCAACTAATATGATTTCTTAACTATGGGTGCAAGCATTTTCCGATTTGCAACGCCCCTAGTGGGCGTATCGGGAAAATCTTGACACTTTATAATTCGAGCGTAGAAAAATATTGCATTAATACGGACAGACAGACAGACGGACAGACGGCCAGACGGACAGACGGACAGACGGACGGACAGCAAAACGGACATTGCACAAAACCAATATACTATTTTGCCTTTGGGAAACTAGTATTCAAAGTTTTGATGGTGGTTGATAAAGTGATCTATTAACTGCACAATAGCATTTTGATAATCGTAAAATTTGATTTTAGTCTAATATTATAACTAAAAAACTAAAAATATTCACATTTTCGACTCCACAAAAGTCACCGTACTCTTGCTTGCTCTGCGCTGTCTGACGCCAATGTTCTTTTTAGACCTAACGGGGATTTTCAAAACATGTGTGCAATGTCTTCAAAATTAATGCTACTTTGTGTGAACTCTTCGTGTTGGATAAAATTTTCAAATTTCGTCATAAAAATGACCAGTAAAGAGATAACTGTATATGAACGTGGGCGGATCTTGCAGCTCCCCACACAGGAGCAAAAGTCGTATGCAGAGATAGCTAAACTAATGTCTAGAGCCAAGTCAACCATCCAAACAGTAATTGGCCGTTTTAAATACGAGGGGCGTATCAAAAATACTACCAGATCTGGTCAACCACCTTCACTTGCCATTCGCGACAAGCGCCAAATAAGGCATTTGGTGGACAAGGATCCATTTTCCAGCGCAGTACATACATACATACATGATGGGTCGTATCGTCAAGTTTTTTGTGTGGAATAATTTTGTTCGGACTAAGTCGATTACACAAATATCGGATATTTACATTTTTTGATGGTCACACACAAAAAGAAAATAACATAACTGACCTAGGCTATACGAAAAATGATAATTTTAGCAGATAAATTATTTGCAGAACTTCAACATTCAAATCGAATTGCTTATATTTCTTAATATTTCTCAGAAATGCCGTTTGTCGTCTTAGCAATTCTTATTAAGCTTATTTATATAGGTGGCACAGGCATATGAATTTTGCAGCTGGGCGTTACAAATTTTGTTGCCAATTTAGCACGTTCCCAGTAGGCGTAGATATATCATATTTGGCAAGTTCCTAGAAGGATTCGAGGGTAACGTAACTGTAAAGTTTGGATGCTTACACTCCAAAAATGTGAAAGTTACAGGGTATTTTTTCGATATACCAGATTTATTTTTGGGGAATCAATAGAGGAGGCCCCCAGTAACACAAACATCCAATTTTGAAGCGTCTAGCTCTAAAATTGTAGGAGCTATAATGTTTTGCGATTTACCATGCCCCCTGAAGGCGTAGATATGTCCGCCATATCTTTTTGATCTTTGGTTGCTTATCCGAGTATATATATCAAATTTCAAGTCTCTAGCATCAATAGTGCTCAAAATATAGCTGAATTTGTAAAATCAATATATATTCAGATCCGATTTGCCACGCCCCCAGTGGGCGTGGACATAAAATTTTTTATCAATCTTTATTGAATCGAAGCGTTAAGATACGTGCCAAATTTCATTATTCTAGCTTTAAAACTGTAGAAGTTACACTTTTCCCGATTTGCCACGCCCCCAAAAGGCGTAGATATATCCGCCATATCTTTTTGAACTTGGGTGGTCAACGCAAGTATAGATTCCAAATTTCAACTCTCTAGCTCTTCAACTAATATGATTTCTTAACTATGGGCGCAACCATTTTCCGATTTGCCACGCCCCTAGTGGATGTATCGGGAAAATCTTGACACTTTATAAGTCGAGGGTATACACGAGTATATGTTCCAAATTTCAAGTCTCTATCTTCAATAGCGTAGAAAAATATTGCATTAATACGGACAGACGGACAGACGGCCAGACGAACAGACGGACAGACGGACAGACGGACGGACAGCAAGACGGACATTGCACAAAACCAATATACTATTTTGCCTTTCGGAAACTAGTATAACAAGCAGTGTGCATGTAGTGGTAGACCAGAGTCGTATCAAATCAGCAAATATAAATGGCCTTGTTATTGAATGTTTGATCGACACAGGCTCTGACGTGTCGATGATTACGGAAAACGTGCTGAAAAAGTTGTGAAATGTAAATATTTTGCAGAGCATCTCCAAACTATGTGGTCTCGGCAACAAGTTTACAAATCGATGGTATAAACTCAACGCAGAAATTCCTTGTAGTTGCGAACAACACAATGAGCAATAACGCAATCGTTGGTTACGATTTAATCAAAAGGTTTCGCCTATCCGTTGGTCCAGAAGGATTCATATTTGCTGACATAGAAGAGGAAAACGAGAAACAGGAAACAGAGCTGCCCTACGATGTCTTCAATGTAGTTGATAATTCGAGCTGTGCATCAGTACCGCTGCAGTTCGAGAAGAGTGTCGAGCAGTTAATCGCAAGCAGTTACCATTCACCGGTAATAAAAAAGGAGTGTCCGATTAATCTTCTAATCTAATAATTCCTGGTGAAATAATTAAGCTGTTTCGCCAGTCGCCATGTCGCCTATCTGTTGAGGAAGCTGAAGCCGTGAAGTCACAAGTGGAGGAGTGGCTAGACCAAGGAATAGTTCGCAAGTCAATCTCTCATGTTGCGAGCCGAGTTGTGGTTGTAAAGAAAAAGGATCAATCACTAAGAGTTTGCGTAGATTATCGCAAGCTTAACAGACTGTTTCCCCGTGCCGTTGATTGAAGATGTACTGGAAAATCTGCAAGCTGCTAAATGGTTTTCTACAATGGATTTGAAGAATGGGTTCTTCCATGTGCCGGTCGAAGGCGTATATAGCATTCATCACTCGAGAGGGACTGTTTGAGTTTAACAAGGCAAGGATGGTCAAAATGGTTAACCACATATTCCAGCAGTTGGTCAATGAGGACGTAATGGAGCTGTACATGGATGACATTATCGTTTACGTCAACTCAGCAGAAGAGTGCCTGCAGAAGACAAGAGTAGTGCTACAGAAGGCCGCCGAGTACGATTGGAAGAAATGTAAATTTTTCCAAGAGCGCATAGATTTTCTCGGGCATGTAGTTGAAAATGGTAAAGTTTGGCCAGGAAAAGAGAAAACAATAACAGTCAAACGCTTTAATACACCGAAGAACATCAAATCTGTGCAGTCCTTTTTGGGTCTGACAGGATTTTTTCGCAAATTCATTCCAAATTATGCTCAAATTGCTCGTCCACTCACAAACTTGCTCAAGAAAGATGTGGATTTCAAGTTTGGCCCAGAAAAGTTGTGGTCGAGTTGCCGAGCCTATTTTGCACATGTATTCCCGTGAGGCGCCAACAGAGCTGCATACAGACGCTTCAAAGGATGGCTACGGAGCTCTAATGTTGCAAGTGTATTTTTGGAGTAAGAAAACGTCGTACGCTGAATCGCAGAAGCATAGTTATGTGTTGGAAGTAAAAGCTGCTTTTCTGACAATGAAGAAGGTTAGGCATTAGAGTTTAAGTTGGTGACCGATTGTATTGCCTTTAAACAGACTACGAGCAAACAGGATGTGCCCAAGGAGGTTGCACAGTGGATTCTATACCTTCAGGATTTCAATTTTAAGATCGAGCATCGTTCTGCAGACAAGATGAAGCATGTTGATTTCCTCAGCCGTTACTCGTTAGATGTTTGTGTGGTCTCGTCGGAGGTTGCAGCAAGGCTGAAGCAGACGTAGCAAAATGATGATCACATCAAAGCCGTTACGAGTATACTTCAAATCAAGCCGTATGAGAACTTCAAGATGAAGGGAGGTCTTCTCTACAAGATAGTGGATGGAAACGAGCTGCTAGTTGTTCCAAAATCAATGGAGTATGAAACCATTCAGAACACACACACATGGGTCATTTTGCTGTACAGAAAACTATGCACAATATTCGCCAACAGTTCTGGATACCGCATTTGGAGGGTAAAGTTGGAAAATATATTTCTAATTGCATTATTTGTATTGTTCACAGTAAGAAGACAGGCAAGCGAGAAGGCTTGCTACACTGCTTGAAAAGCGCGAGACACCACTCCATACGCTGCATATTGATCATTTGGGTCCGATGGATGCAACTTCTAAGCAGTACAAGTTCATCCTAGCGGTTGTGGAATCGATTTCAAAGTTTGTGTGGCTGTTCCCAACCAAGTCAACACGCCAGGAAGAAGTTGTCAAAAAGCTGAGCGATTAGTCGAGCGTGTTTGGATTTCCCAGACGAATCATTAGCGACATAGGCGTCGCTTTCATATCGAATGCGTTTGCAAATTTCGTTGCTGGGAATAAAGTTGAACATATATGGTCGACAACCGGAGTAGCCAGAGGCAATGGTCAGGTAGAGCGCGTTAATCGTTCTTTTGTGTCCATTTAAGCTAAGCTATCTGCAGATGCGCCGTCGAAATGGTTCAAGTTCGTACCACAAGTCCAGATGGCTATAAACTCTCACGTACATGCGTCCACAAAAAAGTCACCATTTGAAGTTATTTTAAATTCTAGTTTTATCCCTAATCGATCAACGCAGTGATCTCCTGTCGTATGGCTTTACGGGCCTGAAGTTGTTCTGGTTGGTCCGAGGTCCAATTTTGCCATTGGTTGGTCATTGTTTAATATGTCTATTTTCAGTACTTGACTATTGACAAATCTGAAAGGAAAATTGTAAAGTCCGTTATAATGTAGTTTTCCTGATTTTTGCTTTATGTAGTTTTTGGTGGTTACCCCTTCATAGCTATTCACTTTATGAACTGAAAACCTATCGGTCAATTTATTCTTATTTTCTTTCCTAAAGATGGTGTTCCCTTCTTTTACAACTACTGGATCTTTCATGTTCTTAGTTGAGCTTGTTTGTTCAGCTGCTGGTTAATCGTTGGATATAAGTTTGATCTAAATTCATTAAGCTTGAGGTAATCATTAAGGTGTAGGTTCTACCTGTAAAGACTTCGTACGGTGTGAGGTTTGTGCTCGAGTGGATAGAGTTGTATGTTATAATGGTTTCCGTTAGTATATCTTCATGGTCTAAGGTAAGTTTCTGTTTTTTCCGTAAGGGTTGAATGAAGTCGTTCTACTGGAGCATAGCTAGAGGATTGTTGGAATGACGTCGTGTGGAGTTCGATGTCGTATTGGTCAGAAAAGTCTTTAAAGATTTTCCATCCGAATTCATCTCTTGTTCACAGAGTATATTCTTTGGGATGCCGAATGTTTTTATAAAGTCGTTAATAGACTGGACAATATTAATGGTATTTCTGTTGTCAATAGTATATGATTGTGCAAATTTCGAAAATTTATCGATGATTGTCAGGTTATATGCCTTGTTAATTGTATATATGTCTATGTGTATAATTTGCAGGGGTATTTGGAATTTTAGGGGTGACGAAAGGTACTTGTTGAGGAGTTCTTTATGATTTTATTTATTTTTATACTCCCCCCAAATACATTTTTTTTTACCCCCCCAAAATCCCTTCCCCCCCCCCCCTCTCCCCCTTTTCCCTCTTCCCCCTTCCCCCCAAAAAAAATCCACAAAATAAAAAGCTTATCAAACCAAAAAACCATATATATTAATATACCTCCTTGCTCCCTCCCTCTTCTTTTATATATTTTATTTTTTATTTTATTTATTTATTATTAAAAAGCCATTGGCAAAACTGGAATAAACTTAAATGTAAACAATAAAAATATTTATATATAAAGCCTAAAATAACATAAATTATCAATTATACCACCAACTCGGTGGGGGTACTTTATTTGCCAGTACGGCCAGCTATTCCCTAATTCACAGCCATTTTAGTCAGTGATATTTTTGAAGCTATACAAGATAGAGAGTATTTGTGGGAAAGTTACAAATTAAATTAATTATAGTCTTAGATATAAGTACAAATTTAACATTACAGGCTACCACGAAGATGACATGTAAGCAATGATTTTATTAAGGGAAGAGAGAGTTCAGAGAACACATGATAAAATTTATTATAATTCCTACATAACACGTGAAACGCGCTATGCAAAGAATAATCCGATGTGCATAAAGGTAAATACAACAACAAAAGTGTCTGGTTGTTCTGGAGGGAACAGAAAAATTAAGCTGAATTAACAGACATGGCGAATCAATTTTACCAATAATCATTTTATATAGGAAAACAATCCCCAGAATTGTTCTACGATTGATTAACGAAGGAAGATTAATAAGATGGTAAGCGAAGATTACGATCCCAGTTTTAATCACGCAACGGAAAAATAGGAAACTGTTTCTGGACCGATTCAATACGGTCCTGATACAGTTTATGCTGTGGAGACCAAATAATTAAACAATATTTTAAAATAGGTCGAACCAGCGAAGTATATAATAGTTTTGTGATAAAGGGATCTTTAAACTCCTTTAACGACGTTTAATAAAACCAAGAGCACCTTTAGCTTCATTTACGATAGTAGAGACATGAAGATTGAAAGAAAATTTTGTGTCAAAAATAACACCCAGATCTTTGACCGTCAAAATTCGTTGCAAGGAAATGTTGTTAATACACTTGGAGCAATTTAAATGCAACTGATTAGTCACACACCAACGCTGAATGGAATTAAGATCATCTTGTAAGAAAAGATGGTCAAGTAAGTTGGAGTATGAAAGGCAGAGCTTTACATCATCGGCATACATAAAAATTTTGGAGTGAACAATACAGCTAGGAAGATCATTGATAAAGAGGGTAAAAAGCAGCGGTCCTAAATGACTGCCCTGAGATACGCCTGATGAAACAGAGATAAGCTTCGAAATTGATGTCTGCAACAATACCCTTTGAGTCCTGCCTTTCAAATAGGATGAAATCCAAAACACAAATTTAGGGTGAAATCCTAAATGATCAAGTTTGCAAATTAAGATATTATGATTAACTGAATCAAATGCTTTGCTGAAATCAGTATAAATAACATCAGTTTGCATTTTATTTAAAAAGCTATAGTTAATTAGAGAAGAAAATTCCAAAAAAATTAGTTCAAGTTGATCGATTCTGAAAGAAACCATGTTGAGATAGCGAAATAATCGATTTACAAAAGTGTTGTAAGTTTGATGATAATTTTGTATACTCGTTTCCCAAAGGGAAAAAGAGTATATTGGTTTTGTGAAATGTCCGTCTTGCTGTCCGTCCGTCTGTCCGTCTTCCGTCTGTCCGTATGAATGCAATATTTTTCTACGCTATTGAAGCTAGAGACTTGAAATTTGGAACATATACTCGTGTATACCCTCGAATTATAAAGTGTCAAGATTTTCCGGATACGCCCACTAGGGGCGTGGCAAATCGGAAAATGGTTGCGACCATAGTTAATAGAAATCATAGAAATCATATTAGTTGAAGAGCTAGAGAGTTGAAATTTGGAATCTATACTTGCGTTGACCACCCCCCCCCCCCCCACAAAAAAAAACACCTCCCCCCTCCAATAAAAAAAATATTTATACCACCCCCCCCCCCAAATATTATAATATAATTTTATAATTAAAAAATTAAAAAAAAACCCCCACAAAAACAAAAAAAAACAAACACACACACCCCCCCCCCCCCCCCCCCCCCCACAACCCCCCCATTAATTACCCCACCATTTTTCCCCCCCCCCACAAAACCCACCCCCCCCACAACCCACCTTTTTTTATAACTACACATTTTTCCCCCCCCCCCCCCACCCCCCCCCCCCCCCCCACACCCCCCCCCCCCAAAAAAAAAAAAAAAAAAAACACACCACCCCCAAAAAAAAAAAAAAATATAAATATATTTTATTTTTTTCAAAAATTTTTATAAAATAATTTTTTTTTTTCCCCCTTTTTTTTTTTTTTTTTTTCCCCCCAAAAAAAAAAAAAAAAAACCCACATTTTTACCCCACAAAAAAATTCACCCCCACAAAAAAAAACAAACCCCTTTTTTCCCAACACCCCCATTTTTTCCCCCCCCCTCACCCCCTTTCTTACACGCTTTTCATCTACCTGCTGCGCCACATCAGTTTTGCATTGCCTATTGGCAAATCCGAAACTACTTCACTACAAGGGCGACTTTTGAAAAATACAAAACTATAGAAGCGACTGTTAATGCAAACATAATATAAACATAAATCAATCGCAATTGTGATTCTTAGAAAATGCTGAAATGCGCGCATATGAACGTATGTATTTATATGTGTACATACAAAAACGGTGGTCGGTTGAATGTATGCGTATAAAGGGCGATATTTGACAAATACAAAACTAAAGAAGCGGCTGAAAATGTAAACACAACTCGATAATAATTTTGGTTGAAGAATATGCTAGAATGAATGGCGCTGAATTTATTTGTGACCATACATAAGCAAACGCGCTTGCACGTTTCAATGTATGTACATATGTGTAAATGTAAATATATTTTGCTGTCGCTGCTTAACGCGTGCGTGTCATAATTGGCCAAACGTTTTGTTTAATAGATTGCGACTGACTTAACGGAACTTGATGAAACTTTCAGCATATGATTCTATTGAATTTTTTACATTTTATAAAAATGCTAATTCATTCACATAGTTATATTTGCAAAAATTGAAATTGCATAAAATTCACATGAATCTACATAAATGCAAAATTTGAGATAAATTATTAAATTTAAAATACCAGATGCCCCTGTGGGAAACGAGTATCACGCCTTAGGTCTCGCCCTAAGGAAACGTTCTTACTTGTTTTTCAAATAATTTTGGGATAACAGACAGTTTAGCTATGCCTCTATAATTTGAAATGTCTGACCTTCCACCTTTTTTATGTAATGGAAAAAGATGATTTCAATGTCGGAGTGGCTGAAACCAGCGACACAAGGGAAACACTTGGAACATTGATAATATTCGTTGCAGGACTTTCAAATGAGTACGACGGGGCGTGTGAGTCATCGGAAGAATAAGTGGATTGAAAAAATTTTGCAAAAAGATCTGAGGAATCTTGATCATAACAAGTTTTTTCTTTTCCAAAGAAAAACATGGAAGGTAAATTGTATAATTTACGCTTCGAGTTTACAAATGAATAAAATTGCTTCGGATCACGAACGAATTTCCTTTTACAACGTAAAAGGTAATTCTCATAACACCTAGCATTTAAAAGATTAAAATTTGACTTGGCTATTGAGTATTTAGACCAGTCAACGATTGAACCAGACTTTTTAAAATTCTTAAAACATTTGGTTTAAATGTTTCTAAAATTAGAAAGAGTCTGAGTAAACCAGGGGGCTTATTAGAAGCAGGCCTAGAGTGGTACGAAGGGACACAGACATCAAGGATAGAGCTTAAAGTTTCATAGAAAATGTTAGCTGCCAAATTAACATCAACTGAGTCGTATAAATGCGTCCAGTCATTTGAATTAATTAAATCATAAAGCAAGACAAAATTGCATTTATAAAAACAGCGAGGCATTATTTGGGGAATGGGGGCAGAAATAGGTGACGTCTTTATGGAAAACAAGACATCTAAGGTGGGATGATGTAAATCTTCTGGCATACAGATAGGGGTTGTTCTGGTAACATTAATGACAGAATCATCATTAATAAAAACCAGATCAAGTGAACGATGCAATTGATTCAAAACAGAGTTCATTTGAAACATTGATAGACTAAACAGTTCATCAAAAAGATAATGATCTGTAGACGGAATAAGGTAGTTAAAATTGGGGGCTGACGACCAAGTAGTGTTAGGTATATTAAAGTCACCTAGCACTATAAATAAGTCATTATCATTTACATGATCAAAAATTTCTTTAATTCAAGTTATATGTTGTGCATAGACTTGTACATCAGAAGAGGGAGGAACATATGAGCAAGTAACATATATGCAAAGAGATGGGAGAGTTATTTTAACCCCAATAATCTCAGCATCATAAAGTGCTTTGAAACTTAATGATTCGGAGAGGATATCGGCCTTAACAGCTATTAAGACACCCCCTCCTCTGCGAATCAATCGATCACATCTATAAATAGTGAAGTTATTAGAGAGAATCTCACTATTATAAATTTTAGGACTCAGCCACGTTTCAGTGAACACAATGACATCATATTGAAAACTGAAACTGATCAAAAATAAACCATTAAGTTTGGAATTTAGGCCTCGAACGTTTTGATATCCCAAAGATAGATTCGGTGAAGAATTTATACTATTTAGTTTTTTGATACAATACTAACTGAAGATTGTACCGAAGTAGGGTTCAATGATACTGGAGGTAATCGGTTTCGATTCTTAAGCTTGAATTCATGTACAACTATATGCGGTGGCCAAAACTTGGCATCACATATAGTTGTGAAGTGCTCAACCGGCACACTGATTTTAAACGAAGCAGTTTCACGTGGTGTTGCGAAATTAAACTTCGAGATAAAAACATTTGCTGCAGACTTAGTAGCAATAAACGCTGATATTGCTTCGCATGTCGAGTCAGATTAAAGCCTGGATAAAAAACCTGCTTTCGAGGAGACACAACTGCTAAAGTGGGCACCATGGGTTCAGAGGTCGCTAACAGATTCACTGTTTGAACAACAACCGGGGACACTCTTACTTTTATAGTGGGACTTTGATTAGGCTCGACAGTTTTATTATAAGTACGAGTAGCCCCAGGTGGTGTAGACAAGTCTATAGAAGGTGGATTGGAAATTGAGTCTGGATTAGGTGAAGTAGGAGCTAAAGAATTTGGAGACAACATTGGTGCGGAAGCTGGTACCAATCATGTTGTTGTCTCCATTAGATTGTGTAGAGTTTCAAAATTATACTGTTTTAATTTTTCTTCACCAGCTTCTATATCACTAGAAAGCTGTTTTCAATAGTTTTAAAAATTGAGCACTCACAGAATTGTACATCTTGGAAAAATTAATTTGTTTTTCTAAGCAACTCGGGCAAAACCAATGTAAACCACCGCAACCAATTTTGGTAGTGGACATGATTTTGTCATAGTCACGCCCAGTGAGGCCAGCACATTTAGTGTGCATCAAGTTCTCACACAACCAGCAATTAACAAATTGTGCTTGTGCAGAGTCAACGTCCTGCCTAAAAAAACATGATTTCTTACAGCACGTCATTTTGGCAATTGGTGTTCAACAAAATTGAAGCGAGAAAAAAAACAAAAAGCGAAAGAATGCAAAACTAAAAGAGATAAGAACGCGTTGAGAGCACTAAAAACAAACAACAACAAGTAAGAAGGAGATCCCCTGAGCCTCGTCCGATTTGCATTGTTTAATACGCTATATAGCTTGCATATAACATTAAATTTTGCAAAATTACATTAAAATTTTGAAATTTTATTCAACTAGAATGTATGTATATCAAAAATAAATTAATAATTATGTAAATAAAGAAATTAACAAAAAAAAAGAAAAGAAAAACAAACATCACAGCACCTGGACTCGAAGCTGTATCTATTTACTACATATATAAATTTAGAGCGCATCATCTCAACTAGCACAACCACCTAATGTTTCTAAATTTAAAAAAAAAAATTAAAAAAGTTACGCTGTTGTCACTGACTTTCGAACTCGAAACCTTTCGTTTACGAGCTTTGCGTCTATCGACTACGCTACACCAGAATTGCATTACCCGTTGGCAAAACGCAAACTAGTACTACAAGGGTGATGTGACAAATACAAAACTAAAGAAGCTAAAGAAAGAGATCAATCGCAATTGTGATTCTTAGAATATGCTGAAATGCGCGCATATGAATGTATGAGTATGTGTACATACAAAACCGGTGGTCTGTTTGAATGTATGCGTGCAAAGGGCGATATATGACAAATACAAATACAATTCAAACACAGATTTTATTGAAGAATATGCTAGAATTGAATTTTTTTGTGCACATGCATAAGCAGACGCGCTTGCTCGTTTCAATGTATGTATGTATGTGAGAATATATGTAAATGTTTTTAGCTGCGCGTCGCTGCTTGCCACGTGCGTGTGATAATTGGTCAAACGTTTTCTTTAATTAATCGGGATTGACTTAACGGAATTTGATGAAACTTTCAGCATATGATATATGGGGTTAATTAGTAAAAAGAGCCGGTATCCAAAAAATAAAAAAATAGAAATTGCATAAAATTCACATGAATATATATAAAATTTGAGGGGTCTAGCTCTAAAGGTGTGGGAGATATAATTTTATAACCTGTTTTCGATAAGGTTTAAAATCGATTACAAAACAACAAAAATAGATATCGTTTTTCGGTAACAAACTTGACCTGTACGTGCTATCCTCGGACCCAACAAAAAAATTCAAGTCTCGAGCTTGTCTAGATGCTTCAATCGACGCGTTCAAACATACGGACAGACGGACAGACGGACGGACGGACAGGCGGACAGACAGGGTATAAAAAGAGCGACACTACTAATAAGAATCGCCCACAAATAAGAATACCGTGCACAAAGAAAACTAATGAGAGCAAATCCAGATACAAGTGTGAATGCAAACGAAATGTAACATACAACAACAAATTTCTTATAATATGTTATATATATGCACCTGACTATTTTGAAGGCATCATTATTGTTGAAATGCGTGTTGTATATGCATTGGATTTTAGAGAAGGTTTGGTCGTCCGCCATGAATTATTCTTCTTAACTTGTTCCTAAATGGTATTACTATTTATTCGTGAGATTGGGCCGATTTTCAAAGATTATTTGAAATTTAAAGTCATTTATGGGTATTGGGTTATTGAAATTCATTGAATTGAATTCATTACCAGGTAAGGGGTCTATAGTCTGTAACGAGTGTTACTTTATTGCCAAAAATATAGGGTCTGAGGTGTTTTATAGCCCAGACGAAGGTTACAGAGCAAGGTCTTGCATTTGTCAAATTGCTTTCAGAATATCAGTGTCTGTGGATATATATTTTTTGCCTTTAAGTTGTTTTGTCATTGGTTTTGTGATTTTGGCGAAGACTCTAATGAATTTTCTATAGTATCCGAGCAAGCATAAAAATTATATTAAGTCTTTCCTACCTGTTTGTAGGGGGGCGTCGCAGATAAATATAAAACACTTTTCTTTTGGGTTTTCTTGAATTTACTTTCGCTTTTTATTTTAATATGAAGTTGCACAGTCAGTGTGCGTACACGGTGGAAAAAAGATCAGAATAGAAGTGTAAAAAAAAGGAAGAGAGGAGGAAAGTAACACAGAAAAACTCCAGAGAACCAGCAGGAGAGCTGGAGTTGGAGCTTACGCTATTAACAGAGCTGTTAATAGCATAGCATGGGGATGTGGAGGGAGGAGCAGTTCTGTTTAATGGAATCTGACATAAACATACTCCCCCCTTGCAAGGATTGCAAGACCTGGGCTGGGTCTATGAGCAGGCGCCCGAGAGGACCCATCCGAACACGGTGTTTTGGGCCATTGGAAGGCCGTCTGTGCTGGGAACGATCCCCGGAAGGATAACGTGAGGATACACGTCAGCCCCCAGCACAATTGACACCGATCCGGGACGTGACCAGGTGCTGTCGGCGAGCGTGATCCCTGGAGGCCCAGCTTCCCGCTCGATGGCCCGGATTGGCGTCCGAACGTTTAGCTGGGGGTCCAGTTGGAACAACGCGTCGAACTCGAAGCGCGAGGTCTTCGACCGAATGAGACTCGTGCAGACTTGCCCTGGACCAACGCTTGTGAAGCGTTGATCCGACTGGTGGGACTGCACGGGTCAATCAGCGCCTTTACTTCGAAGTCCTTGGTCGCCGTTTGGAGCACGATGACCGCCGTAGGAAGAATGCTGACCATCTTGTGCTGCATCAGCGTTGTCAGCGGAGGAGTGGCCGCCTGTGTGGAATCTGGAGTAGGACGACTTGTAGGGCCTCGTCGCTTCCGGCGCGATCCCGGGAGGTGCAGGAGCGTGTGGTGGTTGTGGCCACACGTCTTGCAGCCTTTGTTGCTGCGGCAAGATTGCCCAGAATGCTGGTGTGCCAAGCAGTTCGCGCAGTATCGGTTGGCTAGAACCGCGCGCAACCGCTTTTCCGCGGGAAGCCCCAGAAAACGGCGGCATTTGCGCAGAGCGTGGATACCTCTGCACACGCGGCACCGGAATGAGCCTTCGCCGGATGGCTGGCTGTTGGACATCACAGGGAACACCGAGGTCGGGACCTGGATGAAGAATATCATCCAGCCCCTTATCATTCAATGCTGGACAGAGTGCATTGCAGCCGACCTTCACTTTGGCAGTGATGCTGTCGGGATCTCGTACTGGGAGAGTTACGACAGATGAGTCATGTAACCTAGACGAGATTGTCGGAAACTCAAATTTTGGTTTTTTCGGAACGGAAACTTGAGCTGTGAAGGACGAGACCATTTTCGGTGATGTTTGCGAAAGAGGGCCGGTGAGTACCCAACCGAAAACAGTCTCTAAGCCAAGAATGGATCCACAGATATTAGGGTGGAAACCTCCCTGAATAATAGACGGAAGGATATCCGCGCCTATAAGAACATCAATTTTCGCACTCTTGTAGAACTCGGGGTCAGCTAGCTGAATATTAGGAAGTTTGTTCAACAAGTTGTGCAGAATTGGAGACGAAGGGAGGTTGCCAACAAGACTTGGAAGGACGAGAGCAGATGCTTCAATACGGCTTCAGTGGAGTCCCGATATGGAAATCGCAAAGCTTTTGCGATCGGGCTGTCACAGCTTGGCTTAAGCCTGACACTCGTGTCTGAACAGGTCGGAAGGGCAGTTTGATGAGGCGGAACAGACGCTCAGAAATGAAAGTCGCCTCAGATCCCGAATCAATCAGCGCCCAGGCAGGATATGTAGCCCCGAGATGGCATACATGGATCATTGCCGTACCGAGGAGGATACCTTGTGTATTAGCCGAGAAATACGTCTGAGCATGGGCGACGTCTCTGGGCGAATGAAGGGGTACGGATGCCGCGGATGCAGCGCCATGTTGGGATTCCTGCTCTTTATGGAGCAGGGTGTTATGCCGACCGCTGCATCTCTGACAGCTGTGCGCGCTGGTGCAGCCGTGCAGCAGATGACCGCGTGCGAAGCAGTTCAGACACAGCTTCTTCTGCTTTATGTAGGTCTCTCGCTGTTGAACAGACATTTGGAGGAAGCGAGGGCAAAGTCGGACTGGGTGGTTCTTCTTTGAACACAGATCGCATTTTTTGCTCTCAGTGGTGACGTGGGCTTCAAAGGAGTTCACCCGTTTGGAAGGAGCAGGGTTCGCGTACCTCGGGGCAGGTGTTGGCGCGGCAGGACTGGACCTGTCAGTTTCTATAGCCTCGTGCTCGCGCACCTCGCTAAGGAAACGACTAACGTCCTGCCAAGCTGGAATTTCTGACTTATTTGTTAGAGAAGGTTTGGTCGTCCGCCATGAATTATTCTTCTTAACTTGTTCCTAAATGGTATTACTATTTATTCGTGAGATTGGGCCGATTTTCAAAGATTATTTGAAATTTAAAGTCATTTATGGGTATTGGGCTATTGAAATTCATTGAATTGAATTCATTACCAGGTAAGGGGTCTATAGTCTGTAACGAGTGTTACTTTATTGCCAAAAATATAGGGTCTGAGGTGTTTTATAGCCCAGACGAAGGTTACAGAGCAAGGTCTTGCATTTGTCAAATTGCTTTCAGAATATCAGTGTCTGTGGATATATATTTTTTGCCTTTAAGTTGTTTTGTCATTGGTTTTGTGATTTTGGCGAAGACTCTAATGAATTTTCTATAGTATCCGAGCAAGCATAAAAATTATGTTAAGTCTTTCCTACCTGTTTGTAGGGGGGCGTCGCAGATAAATATAAAACACTTTTCTTTTGGGTTTTCTTGAATTTACTTTCGCTTTTTATTTTAATATGAAGTTGCACAGTCAGTGTGCGTACACGGTGGAAAAAAGATCAGAATAGAAGTGGTGTAAAAAAAGGAAGAGAGGAGGAAAGTAACACAGAAAAACTCCAGAGAACCAGCAGGAGAGCTGGAGTTGGAGCTTACGCTATTAACAGAGCTGTTAATAGCATAGCATGGGGATGTGGAGGGAGGAGCAGTTCTGTTTAATGGAATCTGACATAAACATACTCCCCCCCTTGCAAGGATTGCAAGACCTGGGCTGGGTCTATGAGCAGGCGCCCGAGGACCCATCCGAACACGGTGTTTTGGGCCATTGGAAGGCCGTCTGTGCTGGGAACGATCCCCGGAAGGATAACGTGAGGATACACGTCAGCCCCCAGCACAATTGACACCGATCCGGGACGTGACCAGGTGCTGTCGGCGAGCGTGATCCCTGGAGGCCCAGCTTCCCGCTCGATGGCCCGGATTGGCGTCCGAACGTTTAGCTGGGGGTCCAGTTGGAACAACGCGCCGAACTCGAAATGCGAGGTCTTCGACCGAATGAGACTCGTGCAGACTTGCCCTGGACCAACGCTTGTGAAGCGTTGATCCGACTGGTGGGACTGCACGGGTCAATCAGCGCCTTTACTTCGAAGTCCTTGGTTGCCGTTTGGAGCACGATGACCGCCGTAGGAAGAATGCTGACCATCTTGTGCTGCATCAGCGTTGTCAGCGGAGGAGTGGCCGCCTGTGTGGAATCTGGAGTAGGACGACTTGTAGGGCCTCGTCGCTTCCGGCGCGATCCCGGGAGGTGCAGGAGCGTGTGGTGGTTGTGGCCACACGTCTTGCAGCCTTTGTTGCTGCGGCAAGATTGCCCAGAATGCTGGTGTGCCAAGCAGTTCGCGCAGTAGCGGTTGGCTAGAACCGCGCGCAACCGCTTTTCCGCGGGAAGCCCCAGAAAACGGCGGCATTTGCGCAGAGCGTGGAGACCTCTGCACACGCGGCACCGGAATGAGCCTTCGCCGGATGGCTGGCTGGCTTGAGGGGATGACATCATAACCTGGAAAGAAGAGACACGTGTGGGGCAATGAATGGTTGGCTTGTCGAACATGGAAGTTAGTTGGACATCACAGGGAACACCGAGGTCGGGACCTGGATGAAGAATATCATCCAGCCCCTTATCATTCAATGCTGGACAGAGTGCATTGCAGCCGACCTTCACTTTGGCAGTGATGCTGTCGGGATCTCGTACTGGGAGAGTTACGACAGATGAGTCATGTAACCTAGACGAGATTGTCGGAAACTCAAATTTTGGTTTTTTCGGAACGGAAACTTGAGCTGTGAAGGACGAGACCATTTTCGGTGATGTTTGCGAAAGAGGGCCGGTGAGTACCCAACCGAAAACAGTCTCTAAGCCAAGAATGGATCCACAGATATTAGGGTGGAAACCTCCCTGAATAATAGACGGAAGGATATCCGCGCCTATAAGAACATCAATTTTCGCACTCTTGTAGAACTCGGGGTCAGCTAGCTGAATATTAGGAAGTTTGTTCAACAAGTTGTGCAGAATTGGAGACGAAGGGAGGTTGCCAACAAGACTTGGAAGGACGAGAGCAGATGCTTCAATACGCAGTCTCGGCTTCAGTGGAGTCCCGATATGGAAATCGCAAAGCTTTTGCGATCGGGCTGTCACAGCTTGGCTTAAGCCTGACACTCGTGTCTGAACAGGTCGGAAGGGCAGTTTGATGAGGCGGAACAGACGCTCAGAAATGAAAGTCGCCTCAGATCCCGAATCAATCAGCGCCCAGGCAGGATATGTAGCCCCGAGATGGCATACATGGATCATTGCCGTACCGAGGAGGATACCTTGTGTATTAGCCGAGAAATACGTCTGAACATGGGCGACGTCTCTGGGCGAATGAAGGGGTACGGATGCCGCGGATGCAGCGCCATGTTGGGATTCCTGCTCTTTATGGAGCAGGGTGTTATGCCGACCGCTGCATCTCTGACAGCTGTGCGCGCTGGTGCAGCCGTGCAGCAGATGACCGCGTGCGAAGCAGTTCAGACACAGCTTCTTCTGCTTTATGTAGGTCTCTCGCTGTTGAACAGACATTTGGAGGAAGCGAGGGCAAAGTCGGACTGGGTGGTTCTTCTTTGAACACAGATCGCATTTTTTGCTCTCAGTGGTGACGTGGGCTTCAAAGGAGTTCACCCGTTTGGAAGGAGCAGGGTTCGCGTACCTCGGGGCAGGTGTTGGCGCGGCAGGACTGGACCTGTCAGTTTCTATAGCCTCAAGTGCTCGCGCACGCTCGCTAAGGAAACGACTAACGTCCTGCCAAGCTGGAATTTCTGACTTATTTGTCAGAGAATGCTCCAAGAGAGATCGAGTGTGTTCTGGCAATTTAGAAGTGCACAGGAACACAAGGATACAGTCCCAATTCTCCGTAGAGATTTGAGCATGCTCGATCGCAGTGACACATCTGCTCATGGTGCCATGCAACTCTCTGAGAGCTGCGCCTGATTCCTTGGAGACCTTGGTTAGGCTGAGAAGGATTTTAAGCTGGCTGTTGACTAGCAGCCGCTTGTTCTCGAACCGGTCGCACAAGGCACCCCAAGCCGATGCAAAGCCGTCGTTAGTGAGAGGACACTCTGCGACTATAGCATTTGCATCGCCTGCGGTTTTGGAATTAAGGTTGAAGAGTTTTTCCACCGCAGTCAGCCGGGGATTGTTAATGTATATGGCTGTGAAGAGGTCGCGAAACGTTGGCCAGCGCAAGTAATCGCCGTGGAACACTTCTGTGTCGATGGGAGGAAGGCGACAGCCGCTCGAAGAAACAATAGCGGACACAGAAGCGGGCGGTGCACTCGGTGCGGACACGGCGGCAATTTGCCTGCTCAATTGGGCGGCACTCCGCTCATAGACTGTATAGCAGTGGTCGAATTTGGCTTCCATGGCCTCAACTTCTCCACTGCCTGCCCCCTGACTAAGCGCTTTGGAACACGCTTCGTATTGCAGCTCGGCCTTCTCCCTCAGGACCTTGACTCGATCCCGTCGGATCTCTAAGGCCTGGAGCTGATCTGCAGGGGTCGAACCAGTCTCTCCGGAATGGTCGATGCGGGCTTCAAATTTAATGAGCCTTCTTGAGCAAAAAAAAAAAAAAAAAAAAAAAAAAAAAAAAAAAAAAAAAAAATTTAATTATTTTTTTTTTTTTTTTACAAAAACGCTTGAACCTTCATTAATATGTTGTTGTAAGGATGGTGAGACAATAATTATATCGTCTAATAGACTAAGTAAATGGAACCAACTATATCGTCTAGGACGTTGTCCATGCCTCGTTGGAATGTGGAATGGCTGCGGACGAACTTATAATGCCCGTCTTCTACTGTAAATTTTTTGCCATGTCACTGGGTTCCATCTCGATATGGTGAAACCCGCTTGCTAAGTCGATAGTCGAGAAGTAAGTTACTTTTCCAATATTGTTCAGTATATCGTTGATGCTTGGGATATCTGAAATGGTTTTTTCGTTAAGTTTTCTATAGCCCATTACTAACCTCCACTTCTTAATTCCAGTCGAATCGGATTATCTGAAATGGTTTTTTCATTAAGTTTTCTATAGAAATGGTTTTTTCGTTAAGTTTTCTATAGCCTATTACTAACCTCCACTTCTTATTGCCAGTCGAGTCGGATTTTTTTGGAACGACCCAAACGGGTGAGCTCCAAGGTGAGTAGCTATTCTGAATAATGTTTTGTTTAAGGAGAGCTAATATTTGTTTTTTTTTTTTTACTTGTAATTTGTGTATAGTAGTATCTATAAGTCTTTGTGTTAGTGGGTGTCTTATCCGTAGTTGGTATCGCGTGTCTAATTATACCCTGAGCCCATTGAAAATGGGAAATCAGGGTATAATGGTTTTGTTAAATGTATGTAACAGGCAGAAGGAGGCGTGTCAGACCCCACAAAGTATATAGATTCTTGATCAGGGCGACGAGCTGAGTCGATTTAGCCCTGTCCGTCTGTCTGTCTGTCCGTCCGTCCGTCCGTCTGTCCATCCGTCCGTCTGTCCGTATGTTTGAACGCGTCGATTGAAGCATCTAGACAAGATAGAGACTTGAATTTTTTTTGTTGGGTCCGTGGATAGCACGCGCCGGTCAAGTTTATTTCGTATGAACGATAACTATTTTTGTTCTAATGTTATCGATTTTAATGCTTATCGAAAATACGTTTTTAAGGCGTAGTTTGTGTATCGTTTGAGCTAGAGACTTTAAATTTGCTGTGTAATTGCATTGAATGAATACGGAGATTACGTAATCACTAGATTTTAGATCCCACGCCCCATTCGCCTCCAATAGCCCCTATTTGTGAAAGGCGCAAATTAAATACTAGAGACTTGTGCTTTGGCAAATACAAATATATGAATGCCATTGTGAAAGTTTGATGCACTTAGTCCATCGCTAAGAAAAGTTATTAAGCAATTAAGTTCCCATAGTAATGCTCACATTGCAGCTCAAGCGCCCCCCCTTTTTTTTTTTTTTTTTCCAAAACAATGATTTATTTTTCTTCCCTCTCCCCTCCTCCCCTACCCTCTTTTTTTTTTTTTAAAAAGTTTTTTCTCTAAAAAACATCTAAAACTTGACACAATTTTAGGATCTTTTTTTTATCCTCTTTGTTCATATTTTCCATTCTAACACATGTTAGATCGGTACAATGAGTAATGAGAAGGGATGTGCCAATGTTCAGGCTTGGGATTTGAATATTATTATTCTCGGTATGGCTCTACTCTTGAGGGTTGTTCCAGACAGAACAACAAGTCCTCAGCTGAGCTTTTTACTATATATAACACATCTCGCACCGCAGTGTTCTATCAAGGTCATTGCTGTGGTATGTGCTGCCTTTGAAATAGACACTAGATCGAGTCGTTGAGACCATTGTTGGAGGTGGTGGTGCTGTGAGAATCGCTGTTCTGCGAACACCCATTGAAACTACACGTCAATCTGTTAGTCTTGGTCTTTCAACGTGGGAAGCTGTTCACCGCTGCAGCTAATAATTGCTCTTAGATAAGCTTCTTTTCCCTATATATAATACATAAGAAACTATAACACACATACATATGTAAATTTCTGCTACTCTGTCGCTTGCTTATTACTTGTAAATTCTATTCTTTAGGTTCTGTTCGAATATCACTTTCATTTGCGAAACACTTACATTCAACGAAACTCTCGATTAAATATTAACTTTGCCTATACGACTATAGGCATTAAATTAAAAAATAACAAGTTAGAACGTTGCCTTAGGGCGAAACCTAATGCGTGATACTCGGTTCTCATAGGGGCATCTGGTATATTCTATTTATTAATATCTCTCAAATTTTGCATTTATGTAGATTCATGTGAATTATGCAATTTCAATTTTTGCAAATATAACCATGTGAATGAATTAGCATTTTTATAAATGTAAAAATTCAATAGAATCATATGCTGAAAGTTTCATCAAGTTCCGTTAAGTCAGCCCCAATCTATTAAACAAAAAGTTCGGCCAATTATCACACGCACGTGTTAAGCAGCGAAAACAAAATACATTTACATTTACATATACATTAAAACGTGCAAGCGCGATTAAATTCAACGCCATTCATTCTAGTATATTCAGCCTCTTCTTTAGTTTTGTATTCGTCAAATACGCGCATACATTCAAACAGCGTAAGCAAAAGGGTATGAGTTCGAGACGCGACGGTGACGGCATGCAAATAGTTTTTTTCTTTTTTTTCCCTTAATAAATAGTAAGTGGCTTTGCTAGTTGAGATGGTGTGCTTTAACGATACTGTAATAAATGTAACAAGTCTTCTTTACATATGTAGTAAATAGATGCAGGTTCGAGTCCAGGTGCAGTGATGTTTGTTTATCTTCTTTTTTTTATAATTTGTTCATTTATTTAATTATTTATTTATTTTTGATTTACATACATTCTAGTTGAATAAAATTTCAAAATTATAGTTTAATTTTGGAAAATTTAATATTATATGCAAGCTATATAGCGTATTAAACAATGCAAATCGGACGGGGCTCAGGGTATCTCCTAGTCGGGCACCTCCGACTAGAGTTTTCTTACTTGTCATACTCGTTTCCCAAAGGGAAAAAGAGTATATTGGTTTTGTAAAATGTCAGTATGGCTGTCCGTCCGTCTGTTCGTCTGTCCGTATGAATGCAATATTTTTCTACGCTATTGAAGCTAGAGACTTGAAATTTGGAACATATACTCGTGTATACCCTCGATTATAAAGTGTCAGATTTTCCGGATACGCCCCTAGGGGCGTGGCAAATCGGAAAATGCTTGCGCCCCGTTGAAACATTTTAGTTGAGAGCTAGAGAGTTGCATTTGGAATGTATACTTGCGTTGACCACCCAGTACAAAGATATGGCGGATATTCTACGCCCTTGGGGCGTGGCAAATGGGGGAAAACTTAACTTCTACAGTTTTAAACTCGAATCTGATTTGCACGTAACTTAACGCTACGATTCTTGATTCTGATTTGATGTCTACGCCCACTGGGGGCGTGGCAAATCGGATCTGTATTAGTGATTTTACAGATCAGCTATATTTTGATCACTATTGATCTAGAGACTTGAAATTTGATATATAACTCGGATAAGCAACCCAGATCAAAAAGATATGGCGGACATACCTACGCCTTCAGGGGGCGTGGCAAATCGCAAAAAGCTTATAGCTGCTACAGTTTTAGAGCTAGAGCAATCAAAATTGCTTGTGTTACTGGGGGCCTCTATTGATTCCCCAAAAAATCTTACGCCTCTTTGGGGGCGTGGTATATCGAAAAAATACCCTGTAACTTTCCTTTTTGCATCCAAACTTTGCATTACGTTACCTTACTCCTTCTAGAACTTGCCAAATAATATTCTACGCCTACTGGGGGCGTGGCAAATTGGCAGCAAAATTTGTAACGCCTAGCTGCAAAATTCATATGCCTATATAAATAGCTTATAAGAATTGCTAAGACGACAAACGGCATTTCTGAGAAATATAGTAATTCGATTTAATGTTGAAGTTCTGCAAATAATTTATCTGCTAAAATTATCATTTTTCGTATAGCCTAGGTCAGTTATGTTATTTTCTTTTAGTGTGTGTGACCCTGACAAAAAATTATTCAAAACCGATATTTGTGTAATCGACTTATCCGAACAAAATTATTCCACACAAAAAAATTGACGATAGGTCCCATCAGGTATGTATGTATGTAGGCACGAACAGCTGCGCAACTATTTTCATGCCGTCGCCGCCGCGTCTCGAACGCGGACCCTTCACGCTTTTCATCTACCTGCTGCGCCACTAGTTTTACATTGCCTGTTGGCAAATCCGAAACTACTTCACTACAAGGGCGACTTTTGACAAATACAAAACTATAGCTGCTGTTAATGCAAACACATATAACATAAATCAATCGCATAATTCTTAGAAAAAGCTGAAATGCGCGCATTGAACGTATATATTTATATGTGTTCATACAAAAACGGTGGTCGGTTTAAATGTATGCGTATAAACGGCGATATTTTACAAAGACAAAACTAAAGAAGCGGCTGAAAATGCAAACACAACTCAATAACAATTTTGGTTGAAGAATATGCTAAAATGAATGGCGCTGAATTTATTTGTGACCGTGCATAATCAAACGCGCTTCCACGTTTCAATGTACATACATATGTATTTGTAAATGTAAATGTATTTTGCTATCGCTGCTTAACGCGTGCGTGTCATAATTGGCCAAACGGTTTGTTTAATAGATTGCGACTGACTTAACGGAACTTGATAAAACTTTCAGCATATGATTCTATTGAATTTTTTACATTTTATAAAAAGCTAATTCATTCACATAGTTATATTTGCAAAAATTGAAATTGCATAAATTCACATAATCTACATAATGCATTAATAATTATTAAATTTAAAAACCAATCCCCTTGGAAACGTTATCACGCTTCAAGTTCGTCCTAAGGCAACGTTCTTACTTGTTTTTTTATCGAATTCACATAGACTGGTCATGTCAATCTGTTATTCGCAAGGTCACTACTTTTCGTACCTCGTCATTTGTATGACTTCGTATACGTTGGCTCAAGCTTTTTCAAGACTTTGCTTTGGCAATAGTTCTTGTTTATTTTCTGCCTGGTAGTGACTTTCAGGACTTTTTTATTCATATCAATTGAGTCGGTATTGTTATCCTTGACAGGGCATCTGCCACAAAATTATCTTTTCCTCTCAATACTCTACCGTAAAATCATATTCTTCTAATTCACCGCATCGTGTTATTTGGAACTTGGTTTACCATGGAAAATATATGTTAAAGGTCTGTTCAGTTCTTATTGTAAAATGTTTGCTATTTATATATGGTCGAAATGTGTTATTGCCCAGTGTATAGCTGCTAGTTCTTGTTCCGTATACTCTTATTGCTTTCATCTTTAGTGAATGATCTTGATGCATATGCAACTGGGAGTTGGAGTCCATTATAGTTTTGAGTTAAAACTGCTCCACATGCTTGCTTGCTTGCATCTGTGATTATGCAAAATTCTTTGCTGAATCTGGGTACTGCTAAATTTTGTTGAACAAGTTGATTTTTTAGGTACTGGAATGCCTTTTCACAATCTGCTGTCCATTCAAATGGGACATTCTTTTTAGATAATCTTGTTGTGCCGTGAATATTCGGCGAAGTTTTTTATAAAACGTCTATAATAATTGCAAAATGCAACAAATCTTCGAGCGCTGTCTGCGTCCGTAGGGACAGGATAGTTATTTATAACATCAAATTTTGTATCGTCTGGTAAGATTCATTTATCTGTGCATCTATGACCTAAAAACGTCACCTCGTGCATGAAAAATGAACATTTTTCTGGATGGAATTTCAGATTGTGTTTTCTACAATGTTTGAAAACATCTGTTAAATTTTTAATCATATGTTGTTCAGAACAACCAATAACGATTAAATCATCCATGTAAAGGAAAGCTTGTGAAGGCTCTAGGCCTGAGAATGCTATTGTCATCATTCTCTGATAGAATTAGGCGCTATTTTTAAACCAAATGGTAATCGCGTGAAACGATATGAGCCATTGCTCGTTGAAAAAGACGTTATATTTCTTGAGCTTTCCTCGAGATCAATTTGGTGGAAACCTGACTTAAGTCAAGGCATGAAAAATATTTAGCTCTACCCAATTGATCAAGAATATCATCAATTCTGGGGAGTGGAAATTTATCTGACCATTTTTTATTTATTTGGCGATAGTCAATTACTAATCGCCATTTTTTCTCTTTAGAGCCCGGAAGAGATTTCTTCTGGGTTATTATAGGGTGACGGTTCAACAATATTTTGTTCTCTAGTCTCAATTTTTACTTATAGAAGTTGTTTGTTGTGATTGGTTCGGTTTCAAGTCCGAACACATCAGTATACTCGGTGCATATTTCTTCAAGTTGTTTTTTAAACAAAATTGGAAAATTTTTCTTTAATTTATTAATTATAGACTCTTTTTATACCCTGAGCCCATTGAAAATGGGAAATCAGGGTATAATGGTTTTGTTAAGTATATGTAACAGGCAGAAGGAGGCGTGTCAGACCCCACAAAGTATATATTTTCTTGATCAGGACGACGAGCTGAGTCGATTTAGCACTGTCCGTCTGTCTGTCTGTCCGTCTGTCCGTCTGTCCGTCCGTCCGTCTGTCCGTATGCTTGAACGCTTCGATTGAAGCATCTAGACAAGCTAGAGACTTGAATTTTTTTGTTGGGTCCGTGGATAGCACGCGCAGGTCAAGTTTGTTACCAAAAAAAGATATCTATTTTTGTTGTAATGTTATCGATTTTAAACTTTATCGAACACAGGTTATTCTATCTTCCACACCTTTAGAGCTAGACCCCTCAAATTTTACATATAGATTCATGTGAATTTTATGCAATTTCTATTTTTTATTTTTTGGATACCGGCTCTTTTTATTAATTACCCCCCTTCCCCCCTTCGCCGTCTCTCGACCCATTGGGGGTGTATTCCAAAAATAATCATGTGAATAAATTAACTTTTTTATAAAATGTAAAAAATTCAATAGAATCATATGCCGAAAGTTTCATCAAATTCCGTTAAGTTAGTCCCGATTTATTAAACAAAACGTTTAGCCGATCACACGCACGTGGCAAGCAGCGACGCGCAGCAAAAAACATTTACACATACACATACATTGAAACGTGCAAGCGCGTCTGCTTATGCATGTGCGCAGCCGCTTCTGTGCATTTTCAGCCGCTTCTGTAGTTTTGTATTTGTCATATATCGCCTTGTAGTACTAGTTTGCGTTTTGCCAACAAGCAACGCAATACTGATGTGGTGTAGTGGGTAGACGCAAAGCGCGTAAACAAAAGATCCCGAGTTCGAAACTCAGTGACAACAGCGTAACTTTTTAAATTTTTATACTTGTTGAAGTTTGCAAGTTCAATTTGTTAAGTTTATGTATCGATATATATCCCACATCACTAAAATGTAAGATCGCGCATCTCCTATTGCTGTTCGCTTTAAAATTCATTCCCTGAATAAACGTTTCGGTATACGCACGTATTCGGTTTCATATTCAATGTGTACGATCATTACTTTCTCCACAGATTATCTAACATTGGTTATGGGCCCAACTCGCGAAAAGAATTTAAGATAGTCTGTATAACATTGAAAGTTAAGTGAAAGTAATTACGAGTATGGTGTTTACAAATGCGAAGTTTCTCATACATCAGGAGTTGTGGAACCATGTTAGCGGTAAATGTGAAATAAATGCTAGTACAGCAGAAGCCGCAGTGAAGTGGAATTTGTGTATGAAAAGGCACTGGCGCTTATTATTGAACGTGCAAGTATCGCAGTTGAACTATGTAAAAAGCGCAAAAAGTTCTAAAGAAGCGTGGGACAAATTAAGAGAAATTCATGTGTCTACGGGTCCGCTTCGTAAAGTATCGTTGTACAAAAAACTGTTAAGTTTAAAGTTGTCGTCAGAAATGAGCATGACGCAATATACAATTCGTTTGTCGATTTGGTAACTGACAGAAGTGCTCGAACTAAGTGAAGAACTAAGAGTTATTATTCTGCTTTCAAGCTTAGGCGTGGAGTATGAGAATTTCGTCATAGCGATCGAAACAAGAGACGCGCTTCCTACATTCGACACGCTCAAAATAAAACTTCTGGAAGAAGCAAAGCGAATTGAGATAAGTGCGAACAGGACAGCAGTCTAAGCATTCTATGCTGGCGCCGAAAAATGAAACGCGATCGAAACAACGGGACAAATTGACGGACAGTGTTACAAGTGTGGTAAACGTGGACACAAAGCAAGTAACTGCAAAGAAAACGTGAAGCGCAGTAATGCGAGAAATGACAATGAAAAGACAATGAGTGGTGATCTGGAAAAGCAGAGAATATCGTATTCTGTTTTTGCTGCAATGAACGAAAACACAGTGTCAAAACGCACTTGGTGCTTGACAGTGGCGCAACGTCGCACTGTGTTGCGAGAATGTGTTCGTGTCGTTCGTGCCAAAAAGAGACAAAAAAGTTGGTAGCAAAAAATCGAATCACCGGCACGGGTACGTTAATAATAAAAACTCAACAAGGCAAGTTGGAGTTACGCGATGTTTTGTACGTGCCATCGCTACAAATAATTTTTATTCCGTTAGCAAAGCAATGAAATTCGGACATAAAGTTTTTTCGGTAACATTTTGCGTCGGTAAAAACAAAAAACCGTACGGTGCTCTAACTGCCAGAGTAAATTTATTTTTGTTTAACGATTTAAACGAGAACAAACTGTTTCATGAGTGAAAAAGCTATTATGTGGCATAATCGTTATGGTCATTTAAACTATCGTATCTCAAAGATTTGTCAGAAAATGAGCTAGTCACGGGATTGACGTAAAAAACATACCCGCTGAGATTAATTGCAATACGTGCAATAAATCAAAAATTTGTGCAAAACCGTTTCCGAAAAACTGTAAAAACAATGCCGATGATCTTTTGGATTTATTCACCAGACGTGTGTGGTCCTTAAATGTTGCCTCAGTAGGGGGTGCATACTTTATAACGTTTATAGACGACAAGTCAAAAAGGTGTTTGTGTCTTTATGAATACCAGATCAAGCATTTGAAAAGTTCCAACTATTTAAAAATATGGCAGAGTGTCAAACACAAAGAAAAATAAAAGTCATCCGGAGTGACAACGGCAAAGAATACATAAAAAACAGTTTGATAATTATTTAAATGAGTGTGGAATTAAAAGACAATTATCGGTGCCGTATACACCTCAACAAAACGGAGTAGCAGAGAGAGCCAACAGGTATTTGGTGGAAATGGCTCGCAGCAGATGGTGCACGCTAACGTCGAGGAGCCACTATGGGCTGAAGCTATATAGACTGCAGCATACATCCGAAACAGATGCCCATCGCAAGGGTTACAGGGTAACGTAACGCCTTTTGAACTGTGGACTGGTCGCAAGCCGACGGTGAAGCATTTTCGTATTTTTGGCTCACCAGCATATGCTCTCATAAGCGGCAACACAAAAAGTTTTGTGCCAAAGGTAAAGAGTATACTTTCGTTGGATATTCGCCAACAGCCAAGGCGTATCGGCTGTATGACAGAGAAGCGAAACAAATAGTAGAGCGTAGGGACGTAAAGTTTGTGGAAAATGAAATCCAAGCAAACCCGGAAATGCCAAGCAAAAGCTATAATTCGTTCATTTTAGATATTCCGTTAGAAGTAAATAGTGTAGATTCAGAAGAAGTTATTCTGAAAATGCTACAAACAGGGATGAAGAAATCGAAGAATTTGAAAGTTTTGAAGCAGAGGAAAGTGCAGATCTGAGCAGTTCAAATGAAGACGATGCAGAGGAAAATTTAATTTTGGCAATTCCAATGAGGAAATTACAGGAAACCTGCGTCGAGGTCCAGGTAGGCCAGAATAGTTCGGACAGGTAATGTTGGCAGACCACGCAAGCAGTATAACATGCTAAATTTATTGCATTCACTGATGTAGAAACGCCCAAAAATATAAAGGAGGCTCTGTCTGGCAAACATTCGTTTAGTGGGACATCGATGAAAAAAGAATATACACTGGTAAAAAAAGACTTGGAAATTTAATCCACCACCGTACCAAAGTCATCAGCTCCTGGGTTTTAGAATCAACGAGATGAACAGGAAAGATTATATTTCAAATCTAACTTGTTCTAAAGGTTGTTCCCTGGCGTTTATTAAACATCTCGCCTAAACGTTATGAGAACATAAGGCTTTTATTAGCAATACTGTTGAGAAGGAGTTTATTTACACCAAGTGGACGTTTCGAATGCGTATTTGAATAGTGACTGCGAAAGTATATATATGAGGCAACCCGATCATTTTGTGAGCAGTGCATATCCTCAAGAGTTTTAAAGTTAGAAAAGGCACTATATGGGTTAAAGCAATCGGGTAGAGCTTGGAACAGTACCTTGGACAAGACTCTAAAGAAAATGGGATTTAAGGCAGCATGAACGAGCCGTGTCTATATATGAAGATGTCAAAGGGCACCTACAATCTGATTGCGGTCTATGTAGACGATCTTATAATTGCTTGCCGCAACAAAAGCGATCTGGATGTTATTAAAGCAAAGCTTAAAGAATGCTTTAATATACATGACAATGGCCCATTGCATCACTTCCTGGGTATGGAAATTCGTCGCAAGGGAGAGAAAGGTGCTATTTCTGTGTGTCAAAACAGTATATCACTTGTCTTTTGGAAAAATACAAGTTGAGCGTGTGTCGTTCAGTTTCTACGCCCTTGGACCCTGGATTTACATTAGTTGCATTAATGAGCAATGTGGCAAAGTTGAGTAACGGAGTTCAATCGCTGATTGGTTCACTGATGTACTTGGCTATATCGACGCGCCCTGACATATTACATTCCGTAAGTAAGTTGGCCCAACGGAATACGAATCCACACACCGAGCACGAGTCAGGCGCAAAACACGTTCTTCGGTACTTGGCGAAGACATTGGAGCTTAAGCTCCATTACTCTAAAACTGAAATGCCCCTGCATGCATATGTCGATGCAGACTGGGATAATGATAACGTCGACAGAAAATCGTACTCTGGGTACGCGTTCTATCTTGCAGGTTCGGCTTTTTCTTGGGAGTCAAAGAAGCAATCACTGGTGGCTCTCAGCAGCACAGAAGCAGAATATATTGCACTCTCAACAGCAGCCAAGGAAGCAGTATTTTGAAGCGGCTACTTGAAGAAATTGGATATGTGGATCGATCCTCGCCAATCCGAATCAACGGTGACATTTGAGTGCGCAGCAAATCGCATTAAACCCTGTTCATCACAAGCGCACCAAACACATAGACATTAATATCATCACATTAGAGAAGTAATCGCTAACAATGAAATATCAGTTAGTTTTGTTTCTACGAACGATAATGTTGCTGACATTTTTACAAAGAATTTACAGAAAGAAAAGCATAAGTTTGCAAAAATGTTAGGCTTAAATTGAAACATTGTAAGTTAAATTAAACTTGAGAAGAAGTGTTGAAGTTTGCAAGTTCAATTTGTTAAGTTTAGTATCGATATATATCGCACATCACTAAAATGTAAGATCGCGCATCTCCTATTGCTGTTCGCTTTAAAATTCATTCCCTGAATAAACGTTTCGGTATACGCACGTATTCGGTTTCATATTCATTACTTTCTCCACAGATTATCTAACAAACTAGTTTCCCAAAGGGAAAATAGTATATTGGTTTTGTGCAATGTTCGTCTTGCTATCCGTCCGTCTGGCCGTCTGTCCGTCTGTCCGTATGAATGCAAATTTTTCTACGGTATTGAAGCTAGAGACTTAAAATTTGGAACATATACTCGTGTATACCCTCGAATTATAAAGTGTCAAGATTTTCCCGATACGCCCACTAGGGGCGTGGCAAATCGGAAAATGCTTGCGCCCATAGTTAAGAAATCATTAGTTGAAGAGCTAGAGAGTTGAAATTTGGAATGTATACTTGCGTTGACCACCCAAGTTCAAAAAGATATGGCGGATATATCTACGCCCATTGGGGGCGTGGCAAATCGGGAAAACTGTAACTTCTACAGTTTTAAAGCTAGAATGCTGAATTTTGGCACGTATCTTAACGCTACGACTCTATAAAGATTAATCAAAAGATTTTATGTCCAATATAGAATGATTTTACAAATTCAGCTATATTTTGAGCACTGTTGAGCACTGCTAGAGACTTGAAATTTGATATATATACTCGGATAAGCAACCCAAGATCAAAAAGATATGGCGGACATACCTACGCCTTCAGGGGCGTGGCAAATCGCAAAAAGCTTATAGCTCCTACAGTTTTAGAGCTAGAGTCATCAAAATTGGATGCTTGTGTTACTGGGGGCCTTCTCTATTGATTCACCAAAAATAAATCTTACGCCCCTTTGGGGGCGTGGTATATTGAAAAAATACCCTGTAACTTTCACATTTTTGGAGTGTAAGCATCCAAACTTTACAGTTACGTTACCCTCGACTCCTTCTACGAACTTGCCAAATATGATATGTCTACGCCTACTGGGGGCGTGGCTAATTGGCAACAAAATTTGTAACGCCCAGCTGCAAAATTCATATGCCTGTGCTACCTATATAAATAAGCTTAATAAGAATTGCTAAGACGACAAACGGCATTTTTGAGAAATATATGTAATTCGATTTAATGTTGAAGTTCTGCAAATAATTTATCTGCTAAAATTATCATTTTTCGTATAGCCTAGGTCAGTTATGTTATTTTCTTTTTGTGTGTGTGACCCTGACAAAAAATGTAAATATCAAATACCGATATTTGTGTAATCGACTTAGTCCGAACAAAATTTGTCCGCACAAAAAAATTGACGATAGGTCCCATCCGGTATGCATGTATGTAGGCACGAACAGCTGCGCAATTATTTTCATGCCGTCGCCGCCGCGGCTCGAACGCGGACCCTTTTGCTTACACGCTTTTTATCTACCTGCTGCGCCATATCAGTTTTGCATTGCCTGTTGGCAAATCCGAAACTACTTCATTACAAGGGGACTTTTGACAAATACAAAACTATAGAAGCTGCTGTTAATGCAAACACAATATAAACATAAATCAATCGCAATTGTGATTCTTAGAAAATGCTGAAATGCGCGCATATGAACGTATGTATTTATATGTGTACATACAAAAACGGTGGTCGGTTGAATGTATGCGTATAAAGGGCGATATTTGACAAATACAAAACTAAAGAAGCTGCTTTTAATGCAAACACAACTCAATAACAATTTTGGTTGAAGAATATGCTAGAATGAAAAATTTATTTGTGACCATGCATAAGCAAACGCGCTTGCACGTTTCAATGTACGTATGTGTAAATGTAAATATATTTTGCTGTCGCTGCTTAACGCGTGCGTGTCATAATTGGCCAAACGTTTTGTTTAATAGATTGCGACTGACTTAACGGAACTTGATGAAACTTTCAGCATATGATTCTATTGAATTTTTTACATTTTATAAAAATGCTAACTCATTCACATAGTTATATTTGCAACAGACCTTCAATTGGCAGTATATGAGGTGGTATGTAATTAGTTAAAAAAGCCGGTATCCAAAATGTAACAAAAATTTAAATTGCATAAAATTCACATGAATCTACATAAATGCAAAATTTGAGATATATTATTTAATTGAATATACAAGATGCTCCTATGGGAAACTAGTATCACGCATTAGGTTTAGACATCATTCAAAGTTCTTACTTGTTTTTTTTTTAATTTATAAAGATGTGGTGGTTGTGCTAGTTGAGATGATGCGCTCTAACGTTACATATGTAGTAATGTAACGAGTCCAGGTTCGGTGATGTTTGTTTTTTGCTTTTTGTTTATTTATTTTTTTATTTATTTTGATTTACATACATTCTAGTTGAATAAAATTTCAAAATTATAATTTAATTTTGGAAAATTTAATGTTATATGCAAGCTATATAGCGTATTAAACAATTCAAATCGGACGGGGCTCAGGGGATCTCCTAGTCGAGCACCTCCGACTAGAGTTTTCTTACTTGTTTCTATTGTATTTTAGATGTTGAACTACATTGTAGTTCGAAAGTGTTTCAAATTTTATGTTATTAATGCCTACTGTTTGGCATTTATCTGTGGTATTTAAGAATCGGACAAAAGTATTTTTTGCTGTAGCAATAGTGTTTGCAACATAAACACCCGGTTTATTTTCCTGATTTGGAATTAAAATGTTTTCTTCTGCTGAAGACAACTCTATTTGGCGTATCTCTTGTGATCTTGCCGGTAGAAGTGTGGAATTAGTACCAGAACTAAATATTATTGGAACATAGATAGGATACGTTAGGTTTTGTGGTCTAAGTATAAACCAATCTTCGGAACTATAGTAATCTAATTGACAATTAAATGGGATTGCGAAATCTGAATGAAGTAAATGAAATTTATATGGAATAATGTATTTGGCTGTTTGGAGCTCGATTGAGGCTAATCCTTTGGAGTTTATTACTCCTTCTCCTATGCCCCGTATGTCTATTATTTTGTTTGAATTAATGTCATGAAAGATATCGGAATTTTCTTTAATAATTGAAATATCTGCACCTGTATCAATCAAAAATGTTATTTGTTTATTTGTTGCGACATTTTTGAATGATACGAAATTGTTGAGACTAAGGTTGACGGTATATATTTTGTGATTTAATTTAGAGTATCTGGAGGTGTCTGCGAGTTTCCCGAAATATCTTGGGTTACTCATATATTATTTAAATTTCCCCTGTTGGAATTTCCACACCCTCTAGAGCTTCCTCTACTTTGGCCTATATAATTACCTCTGTAATTATTATTATTTTGGTTAACCGGTGTTTTGGTAATTACCTCTTCCTCGGTATTTACCTCGGTTACCTCTATTATTGGCATATCTATGCTGCTGGTAGAACAGTACAGTATTTGCTTGACCTGTTGCTTCAGTACAGCTGTTTACAAATTTAGAAATTGCAGCGTTTTAAGTTCAAATAAGTTTTACCTTATCTATTGAGCAGTTTTGGCTCATAGCCTAGACAGCAAGTGTTCTGCTGTATTTATTAGCTAATTCAGGTATCAAACCATCATTGATATAAGCTCCTTCTAGAGACTTAGTCAATTTCTCTACCTCTTGGGTATATTGGTTTGCGGTTTTGCTCTTTTGTTGCAAGTTTAGTCGCTTAGCAGAAATAACTTCTACTGACTCTCCTTTTACAGACTTTTTCACTTGCGAGATAATATCAACAATTGTCTGCTCATTGCTAATTAGGTTTCAAGCATGACCTTTTAATTTTGTCCTCATTAGGCTTATTGCGATATTTTCATAAGTTCCCTTTAGTGAATCAACTAGAATAAGTGAATCAACGAAACTTTGCAAGTTTTCAGCCTTACCATCAAAATCTGTCATCAATGATGAGGCTAGTTTAAGAAAACTTTCTTTCGTTTGTGCCATGTTTAGACTTGCAAGACCTGGGCTGGGTCTATGAGCAGGCGCTCCTTCTAGAGACTTAGTCAATTTCTCTACCTCTTGGGTATATTGGTTTGCGGTTTTGCTTTATTCCTATGACTTTTGACTTGCAAGTTTAGGCGCTTAGCAGAAATAACTTCTACTGACTCTCCTTTTACAGACTTTTTCACTTGCGAGATAAAAAATATCAACAATTGTCTGCTCATTGCTAATTAGGTTTCAAGCATGACGCTTTTAATTTTTGTCCTCATTAGGCTTATTGCGATATTTTCATAAGTTCCCTTTAGTGAATCAACTAGAATAAGTGAATCAACGAAACTTTGCAAGTTTTCCGCCTTACCATCAAAATCTGTATACATACAAGTGATGGAGGAGGAGCTATTTTAAGAAAACTTTCTATCGTTTGTGCCATGTTTAGACTTGCAAGACCTGGGCTGGGTCTATGAGCAGGCGCCCGAGAGGACCCATCCGAACACGGTGTTTTGGGCCATTGGAAGGCCGTCTGTGCTGGGAACGATCCCCGGAAGGATAACGTGAGGATACACGTCAGCCCCCAGCACAATTGACACCGATCCGGGACGTGACCAGGTGCTGTCGGCGAGCGTGATCCCTGGAGGCCCAGCTTCCTGCTCGATGGCCCGGATTGGCGTCCGAACGTTTAGCTGGGGGTCCAGTTGGAACAATGCGTCGAACTCGAAACGCGAGGTCTTCGACCGAATGAGACTCGTGCAGACTTGCCCTGGACCAACGCTTGTGACGGAAAGACCCAATGTCTTTGCCAATGAAGCGTTGATCCGACTGGTGGGATTGCACGGGTCAATCAGCGCCTTGACTTCGACATCCTTGGTCGCTTGGTCGTTTGGAGCACGATGACCGCCGTAGGAAGAATGCTGACCATCTTGTGCTGCATCAGCGTTGTCAGCGGAGGAGTGGCCGCCTGTGTAGAATATGGAGTGGGACGACTTGTAGGGCCTCCTCGCTTCCGGCGCGATCCCGGGAGGTGCAGGAGCGTGTGGTGGTTGTGGCCACACGTCTTGCAGCCTTTGTTGCTGCGGCAAGATTGCCCAGAATGCTGGTGTGCCAAGCAGTTCGCGCAGTAGCGGTTGGCTAGAACCGCGCGCAACCGCTTTTCCGCGGGAAGCCCCAGAAAACGGCGGCATTTGCGCAGAGCGTGGATCCCTCTGCACACGCGGCACCGGAATAAATCTTCGCCGGATGGCTGGCTGGCTTGAGGGGATGACATCATAACCTGGAAAGGAGAGACACGTGTGGGGCAATGAACGGTTGGCTTGTCGAACATGGAAGTTAGATGGACATCACAGGGAACACCGAGGTCGGGACCTGGATGAAGAATATCAACCAGCCCCTTATCATTCAATGCTGGACAGAGTGCATTGCAGCCGACCTTGACTTTGGTAGTGATGCTGTCGGGATCTCGTACTTTGAGAGTTACGACAGATGAGTCATGTAACCTAGACGAGATTGTCGGAAACTCAAATTTTGGTTTTTTCGGAACGAAAACTTGAGCTGTGAGGGACGAGACCATTTTCGGTGATGTTTGCGAAAGAGGGCCGGTGAGTACCCAACCGAAAACAGTCTCTAAGCCAAGAATGGATCCACAGATATTAGGGTGGAAACCTCCCTGAATAATAGACGGAAGGATATCCGCGCCTATAAGAACATCAATTTTCGCACTCTTGTAGAACTCGGGGTTAGCTAGCTGAATATTAGGAAGTTTGTTCAACAAGTTGTGCAGAATTGGAGACGAAGGGAGGTTGCCAACAAGACTTGGAAGGACGAGAGCAGATGCTTCAATACGCAGTCTCGGCTTCAGTGGAGTCCCGATATGGAAATCGCAAAGCTTTTGCGATCGGGCTGTCACAGCTTGGCTTAAGCCTGACACTCGTGTCTGAACAGGTCGGAAGGGCAGTTTGATGAGGCGGAACAGACGCTCAGAAATAAAAGTCGCCTCAAATCCTGAATCAATCAGCGCCCGGGCAGGATATGTAGCCCCGAGATGGCATACATGAATCATTGCCGTACCGAGGAGGATACCTTGTGTATTAGCCGAGAAATACGTCTGAACATGGGCGACGTCTCTGGGCGAATGAAGGGGTACGGCAGCTGCGGATGCAGCGCCATGTTGGGATTCCTGCTCTTTATGGAGCAGGGTGTTATGCCGACCGCTGCATCTCTGGCAGCTGTGCGCGCTGGTGCAGCCGTGCAGCAGATGACCGCGTGCGAAGCAGTTCAGACACAGCTTCTTCTGCTTAATGTAGGCCTCTCGCTGTTGAATAGCCATTTGGAGGAAGCGAGGGCAGAGTCGGACTGGGTGGTTCTCCTTCGAACACAAATCGCATTTCTTGCTCTCAGTGAAGACGTGGGCTTCAAAAGAGTTCAGCCGTATGGAAGGGGCAGGGTTCGTGGACCTCGGGGCAGGGTTCGTGGACCTCGGGGCAGGTGTTGGCGCGGCAGAACTGGACCTGTCAGTTTCTATAGCTTCGAGTGCTCGCGCACGCTCGCTGAGAAAACGACTCACGTCCTGCCAAGCTGGGATTTCTGACTTATTTGTCAGAGAATGCTCCAAGAGAGATCGAGTGTGTCCTGGCAATTTGGAAGTGCACAGGAACACAAGGATACAGTCCCAATTCTCCGTAGAGATTTGAGCATGAAAAAAAAAAAAAAAAAAAAAAAAAAAAAAAAAAAAAAAAAAAAAAAAAAAAAAAAAAAAAAAAAAAAAAAAAAAAAAAAAAAAAAAAAAAAAAAAAAAAAAAAAAAAAAAACCTCTCTCTCCCCCTTAAATTAATTATATCTTATTTTTTTTTTTTTTTTTTTTTTTTTTGTTGGTGTGTGTTCTTTTTTTTTTTTTATTTTTTTTTTTTTTTTTTTTTTTTTTTTTTTTTTTTTTTTTTTTTTTTTTTTTTTTTTTTCCTTTTTTTTTTTTTTTTTTTTTTTCCTTCTTTTTCCCTTTCCCCCCCCCCCTTTTTTCCTCCTTTTTCTTTTTATTTTTTCTTTTTTTCTTTTTCCTGTCTTTTTTTTTCCTTTTTTTTTTTTTTTTTTTCTCCCCCCTAATTTTCGTTTTTTTTCCCCCCCCTTTTCCTTGTTTTTTTTTTCCCCCCCCCTTATAATAATATTTATAATATATATATATTTTTGTTTCCTAATAATTTTTTCCCTCTTGTTTTGCGTTGTCTTTTTCTTTGGTTTTTTTTGTTTGTTTTTTTTTTTTCCCCCCCGTCCCCCCTTCCCTTTTCTCCGTTTTTTTTTTTTTTTTTTTTTTTCCCCTTTTTTTCCGTTTCCCCCCCCCTTTTTTTTTTCTGCTTTTTTTTTTTCATTATTTTTCCCCCGCCGCCGTGGGTTGGTCCCCGCCCCCGCCTTTTTTTTTTTTTTTTTTCCTTTTTATTTTTTTTCCCCCCCCCGCTTTTATTTTTTTTTGTTTTCTACTTCTTCTTGGCGTTTTTCGTGCCCCAATTCTTTTCTCTCGCGGGTTTGTGGTCTTCTTTTTTTGGTCCGTTTTCCTCCCGCCCGCGGCCCTTTTTTTGTTGTTTGGTGCCCCTGCCTTTTGGCCCCGCCTTTTGGTCCCGCGGCCTTGTTGGGTCCCGGTCTTTGGGTTCCGCTGGCTCTATTTTGTGGTTCCACTGGCTGGGCGCTAATGATTGTTACTGGTGCTTCATGTGTCCGTCGTTCCGTGCGTGGGTGGGTCCGTGCTTTGGTCCGGTTATGTGTTGACCTGTGAGTGTTGTCTATAACTGTGTAGAATCCGTCATGTTGAATGTACTGGATGTAATGCTTACTTGGGAATCTTCTGTCTGTTAGATACTGAAAGGTTGTTGATTATTTTCTGTCACCAGTGAGATCAGATTAAAAAAAAAAAAAAAAAATCAAAAACAAAAACAGCAACAAAATTTTGTAGCACACGAGGACGTGTGAAGGTCAGGAAGGCCGTGTCGAATCGATATTTTTATATTTAAGAGTTAATAAGAGTTAATATTTTTGATATTCGTACCATCAATGATTGATGTGTCATCTCTAAGTAAATAAAACGAAGGAGAACAAAATTGTTGTTTTACCGTTATAGACTTCTATCCCTTTCCTTTATGTGTATCTGTCTCACAAATCATGTGATTCTCTTGCGAGCCCAACAGATCTTTCTGTTCTGTGTAAGTTAATAACGGAAATAATTTCACATTGCAACAAAATCCAATGGGAATTATTGCAACACAAATAAGACATAACAAACTGACCAAAACCATAAGCCAAATCTGCTGACACCACGTCTAGTGGAATTCCTGCACACGCCAACCAGAACTGCAGCAATTCTAAGAAGAATTGCACAACGGGTCAACAACACCACAAGCGACGCCGCTGCCAGCGCCGTCGACAGAACCACAGCTTAGCTAGGGATAGAATTGATTTAAGTAATCAGTTGCAAAATTCGATTTGAATGAGACGGACTTGTTTCGTTTAAATAAATAAAACCTTTTTTTTATCATTCAAATAAAAGAAGAATTTAACTTGTAGCCTCAGCCTGACAATGCAACAGAGTGAGATAACTATAGCATATAGCAAAATGTATTAGAATTGAGCGTGGTATGAAGAAGAAGAGAAGTGACGCGCATTAATGTTGTAGACGGAGAGGAAACACAAGGCACGCGCTGCTGGAGAGATATTAATAGACAGCACTCCGACATATATAAGTTAACGACAAATAAGTTAACGACAAATATATCCAAAGAAAACTAAACAAATAAACAAGACAAAATATCATATTCAGCTTATATGAAATTGCCGCCCTAGCGGCTGATGCATTTCCTGCACATGCCGACTCGACCTGCATAATTCTAAGAAGAATAACAACACGCGCAACTCCAAGTTGCCCAACAGGTCGACGACACCAACAACGACAGAGACACCAACGTCGCTGCCGCTAAAGCCACAGCTTGTTAGGGATAGATTTGGTTTAAGCTAATCAGTTGCAAATTGGAATCAAGTAAAGAAACATCAATAAAGTGAAACTTCAATTACAAATCCAATACTTATATTTTTTTATCGGTTTTAATTAACGGTAAATTAACTGGCGCGCGAGCAGGGACCGACTTCGCGTAACAACAGAGCAAAACGATTCTACGTACGCGTTACTGCAAATAGACTGCAGAGTCGGTTAAGTGAATAACAAAGTCGTGCAACTCCCGTTAATTAATATGAACGGTAGACTAATATTCGCTACAGGCAATCACAACTTAATTGTTGAATTGCCCATCGGTGGACAACACATCCTGGAAGGTCCGTCTACAGGATATTCTCGTCGTCGTCTGGTCGCAGGATCCCCAGTAGATCAATACAGTTCAAAAAGGATGAAATCCGGACCAGCTGGAGAAGTTGCCATATCAGCTATAGTACTGTAAGCTAGTGAATAAGAATCAAACATACCACAAAAATACAAAACACAACTAATAAAGAACAAAACTAACAAATACAAAATAATTATAGTATAAGAATAAAAATTATTCCTAAAAGGAAAATAAAACATCGTAAAATTATAACAAATACTAAGACTACAAACGTAGTATAACTAGATCCAACCTTGCGAATCCCAAGGGACCCTCCAAGGTAAAAGGAAAAGACCAGCCACTGGTCATCACAAAAAAAAAAAAAGAGAAAAAAAAACTGAACAAATAAATCTAATAGTCTAAGAAATTTCGAAAATTATCAATCTAACTAACCACCTAACAACTACCAATTTTCACTCTGTATGGCTAACGAAAATAATCTTATTAGGCCCCCAATTTTAAATTCGCCAAACGAAGATCAGATTCAAATCAGTGAACAGCTTTTAAACAGACAACAACAAAGATAACTGGACAGACAAAACGTACACGCACAAAATAGATGTATGGCCAATAACGTAGAACAAATAACGGCCATCGTTAGTCAGATCTTGGCGCAACAGCTGCCAGCTTTAGTGAGAGAACTAAATAACCCTTCTAGAGATTTTAGCTGTAGCTGTAGTAGCTGATCAAGGAATAGCAGCAAATCAAAGGGAGAATTTAGGTGATTTAGATAAAGTACCAGATATTTTTAAAAGCCTTAGGGAATTCTCAGGCAACCCGGCAGAATTCAGTTCATGGAAAAAGGCTGTAGAACGAGTATTCTCAGTGTACGGTGAAGGAGTTGGTTCGCCAAAATATTTTGGCATATTGCACACATTAAGAAATAAAATCACAGGTGATGCTGACACAGCTCTTGAATCATACAATGTCCCTCTGAACTGGAAGGCAATATCCAAGTGCTTGACACTCCACTATGCAGATAAGAGAGATCTAGGAACATTGGAGTATCAAATGACAATGTTGGTGCAAAACCACAACCAGACAGTAGAGGAATTCTACCAGGCAGTTTACAAACACCTATCTTTGATTTTGAACAAGATAGGATGTATGGAGCTTAATAGGGAAGCCGAGACACTCATGACTACGGTTTACCGTGATAAAGCGCTAGATACTTTTGTGCGAGGTCTAAGAGGTGACTTACCTCGTCTCCTGGGTATAAAAGAACCAGTAGATCTTCCCTCTGCCTTACATTTCTGTCTCAAATTAGAGAATCAGAATTATCGTACTAATATAGCCACCAACAAAATGCAATAACCAACCTTTAGAAATTCAGGCAAGCCTATCCCAGCCCACGTACAATCAATTTCTCTAATAAACCAGGCTCTAATCAAAATAGCAGGACTCCATTTATTAACTTTAGACCACAACTTCCAGTCCACACCCCTTGGCCGAACAATACGCAATACGTACAGCGAGGCTATCAGGCAGGACCAACCAATCGTTATCCCATTCAGCAAGTATTTGCTCCACCACCGCCCATTGGCACCGAAACCTCAACCACGTCCTGAACCAATGGACGTAGACCCTTCCATTCGCACTAGAATGGTAAACTACATGAATAGACCTAACTTTGAGGCCGGGAAACGTCCTCCACCACTAACGAACGAACCTGACAAAAGGCAACGGAACTTTAACATTCAGACGAACGAAGAAAGACCAACTGAAACTGAACAAACTGACAATTACATGACCATAGAAGAATACGAACAGACAATCGCGCAATATGAAGAACAAACAGAAGGCGGACAGACTTTAGCAGAATACAGAGAAGAAACAGAACATGCAGAATACAACCAACCCGAATATGCGGATGTCAATTTTTTAGGATGCAAAGCTCCTCTCTCCCTTATATAGAGTGTAAGACGAGGAGCGGATAAATACTAAAAATATTAATAGACACAGGATAAAATAGAAATTATATACAACCCAAGTTCGTTGATAATCCCCTTCCAAACGAAAAACCATTTGAAGCATTACAGTTGGCGGCAACATTAAGATCACACACCACCTATTCGCCAACTTATTTAATAGAACAGACATTAAAATAAAATTTTTTTTACCCACATTAAAAACTTTTGACGCTATACTAGGTAACGATAGCCTTAAAGAATTAGATGCTGTTATCCAGAGCAGCAAAAATCTGTTAACCATCAAAGGTAATATTCGCATACGTATTAAAGAAAAGAAACTTGAGGCAGTGAATACAGTAATCCCAAGAACAGATCATATGACCAATGAACAAAAACAGAAATTAGAACACCTTGTCCGATTGTATCCAAACTTGTTTGCCAACCCTACTGAAAAACTGACTTACACAATAAATGTCAAAGCAGAGATAAGAACGAATACCAATTCTCCGGTATACTCCAAGTTCTATCAATTTCCGATGTCGCTAAAAGACGAGGTCAATAAACAGATCAAAGAACTTTTGGATGACGGAATAATCCGACCATCCCGATCCCCATATCCATATCACCAGTTTGGATTGTACCAAAAAAATTAGACGCGTCCAAGGAAAAGAAATATCGCATGGTTATTGACTACAGGAAACTGAATAAAGAAACCATTGCAGATAAATATCCTATTCCAGAAATTAATGAAGTCTTAGCTCAACTAGGCAATAACAAAGTATTCTCAGTCCTAGACTTGAAAAGCGGCTTTCACCAAATCCCATTAAAAGAGTCAGATGTCGAAAAGACCGCATTCTCCGTAAACAACGGAAAATATGAGTTTACACGACTCCCTTTCGGTCTAAAAAACGCACCGTCTATTTTTAAAAGAGCGTTAGACGACATACTTCGTGACCATATCGGCAAGATATACTTTATATACATAGATGACATTATCATATTCAGTAAAGATAATGAAACACCAAAAATCTCGAATTAATTTTTCGAACTCTCCAAGACGCTAACATGAAATGCCAGTTAGACAAATGTGAGTTCTTTAAAGACAAAGTAGAATTTCTCGACTTTGTCATCTCTGACAAAGGCGTCGAAACTAACCCAGATAAAATAGCAACCATAGCCAAATACCCATGCCCAAGAACTCTTAAAGACTTGAGATCGTTCCTCGGACTCTCTAGTTACTATAGAAGGTTCATAAGAGATTTCGCTAAGTTGGCAAAACCACTTAGCTCTCTTTTAAGAGGGGAGGATGGACGAGTATCCAAAAACCAGTCTGCAAAAAAACTTATCAATCTCAACCAGGAAGCCTTAGATTCTTTTACCAAAATCAAAAACGCCCTAGTATCAAATGAAGTTGTCCTACAATACCCAGACTTTAATAAAGAATTTCAGTTAACAACAGATGCATCCAATTACGCAATTGGAGCAGTCCTATCTCAGAATAAGCGACCCATATGCTTTCTCTCAAGAACATTATCAAAAACAGAAGAAAATTATGCCACTAACGAAAAGGAAATGTTGGCAATTATTTGGGCATTGAAAGCTCTCAAAAATTCCCTTTACGGTAAAGCAAAAGTCAAAATCTATACAGATCATCAACCACTTACTCATTCGCTTAGCAGCTGGAACGGCAACGCTCGAATTAAACGATGGAAAGCGTACCTAGAAGAATTCGACTACGAACTCCTTTATAAACCAGGCAGGGATAATACAGTAGCGGACGCACTATCAAGAATACCCTTAGTAAACCAAATCAACTCGGTAGCATCTACTCAGCATAGCGCAGAAAGTTCAAATCATAATTTAATACCTAGCATTGAAGTCCCGATCAACGTATTCAAGAATCAGATATTCATAAACAAAACAATTATAGACGACTATAAGTTTCAAATTCCCTTCCCAACCTTCCATAGACATCTAATAGCCAGACGGGAGTTCACAGAAAGTAATTTAATTCAGATATTAAAAAAATACTTAAACCCGTCCCTAATTAACGGAATAATAACTTCAGAAGACATTATGAACCAAATTCAACAATTATACCCCAAGCACTTTAGGAACTTTAAAGTCAGGTTCACACAGACACAAGTAAAGGACTTGACTAACGAAACAGAACAGGACGAACATATACTAAAAATAAATAAAAAATAAATAGAGCTCACCGCAACGCGCTGGAAAACAAAAAACAATTATCAGAAACACATTACTTCCCTAATATGAAACAGAAAATAACGAACTTAGCCAAACAATGCATAATTTGTAAAGAAGAAAAATATGATAGACATCCAAATAATCCTAAACTTTGTGAAACACCCATACCCCAATATCCTGGACATATCATTCACGTTGACATATACATGACAGGAAAAAACCTAGTTCTGACAGCAGTAGATAAGTTTTCAAAATTAGCCCAGGGACGCATTATTAAATCTAGAGCAATAGAAGACATAAAGAAACCAATACATGAGATTCTGTTTTATTATGGAGTTCCGAAAGTTGTAGTTATAGATAACGAAAAATCTTTAAACTCAGCGTCTATAACTTTCATGATGCGAGATCAATTAGGGATTGAAATTTATAAGACACCACCCTATAAGAGCACAGTTAACGGACAAATCGAACGCTTTCACTCGACACTCTCAGACATTATGAGATGTAACAAAAGGAAACAAGAATATAGAACTTTTCAAGAGTTAATCGACAAATCAATCTACGACTACAACTATACTATTTATTCATTTCACTCGACACTCTCAGACATTATGAGATGTAACAAAAGGAAACAAGAATATAGAACTTTTCAAGAGTTAATCGACAAATCAATCTACGACTACAACTATACTATTCATTCAACGACTAACAGACGATCATTAGATTTGTTTTTTGGCAGAAGCCTAACAACAAACCCAGAGCAGTACGAAAAATCTAGGTAAGACAACATTGACAAACTAAGACAGAAACAAATAATGGACATACAGAACCATAACAAAAAACGTAACGAAATACGCACCTATACACCAGGACAGGAGATATATGTCAAAATAAATAACAGATTAGGAACCAAATTGTCACCCAGATACAAGAAAGAAATAGTTAAAGAAGATAGAAACACAACTGTACTAACAACAACTGGAAAAACAATTCACAAGAGTAACATTAAAAACTTATAAATTTTACAGGCTGCTTTTCACGATGACAGCAATACCGACAGAAGGGCATTTAGACATTTCCAATTATACCGACGCACAAACTGTTAACGTAATAAAAGGAATAGGGAAGTTGCAGACATCGACAACACGGATAGTACAGGTCATAGAATTAGCACAGATTAAAGAAGCATTAGACAACCTCCAGATCTTAACAGAAAAAAATCTTAAAACAAACCCCCTATACCATACCTTACACCAGCACAGGCAATGGATACTTTTAGCACAATAGCAACATTCCAGAAACGGCATACTAGAGCCATCAATATACTAGGAAAAGCATGGAAATATGTAGCAGGTAGCCCAGACAACGACGATCTAGTAATGCTGACAGATAACATTAACAAACTGATAAACAACAATAACCAACAGATAATCATAAATAAACAACTAGAAGATGGAATCAATACACTAACGAAAATCTCAAACGATCTAAGTAATAGCATAAAAAAAGATTCACTTGTAAGCGACGAACTAGCTGTTAGTTTCCAAAACCAAATCAGGCTGTTAAAAGAAGAAATCATAAACATCAAATATGCCATACAGTGGGCGAAACTAAACTTAATAAATACCTTTTTACTTGGAAAAGAAGAAATACAAATAATTAATCACAAGTTTCAAGAAAGTCACATGCCACCATTAAATATCGAAGAAATGTTAGAATTCGCAGACGTTTCCATTTTGCATAATGGAACCACAGTCCTATACATTGTCAAAATTCCTAACTTAGAAGAAATAGATTGCAAAAACTCAATCCTCAAACCTGTCATAAAGAACAATAATATCATTAACCTTAATCATAACGAAATTTTTCAATGTAAAGACGAGCTCTATGGAATATTAAATAATTGTAAAAATTATAATAACATAAAAAATTTGCAATAAGAACAAAATTGTTAACTTAACTAACAATAGTTGTATACCTAAGATAATCAGGGGAGAACAAGCACTGTGCGACTTTAGTAATGCGAACCACGTACCAGAAGTAGAAAAAATCGACGATGGACTAATCTTACTAAACGACTTCAATGGAACCATTCAAAGCCAGAAAGAAGAAAAGCATCTAAGAGGCACGTACTTGTTAAACTTTTGGAACGAGACCTTAGTTATCAATGGGAAAACTTTCAGCAATATCGAGATTTCAGTAATGAAACCTGGAAGTCCGATAATACAGATAACACCAATGGAGAGCGAACGGATTAGAATTCTCTCATTGGAGGCACTCGAAGAGTTGCACACCGACAACATCAAAGCCATACAAAAGATACAAGTGCATTCAAATACCAATAGAATAGCACTCAGCGCTCTCTTCATAACCGTCATTCTCATAAGTTTCATATTGCATTTCATGATACGAAAAAAAAGAGAAAAAGTCATTCTACAACTTGACCAGAAACAGACATACGCCAAAAACAATACAACACAGATCAACATGCAGAAACTCGAAAACCAAAACCCATTCCCATTCAACAACATACCATTCTTTTAGGTATCACTTGAGGACAAGTGTAAATCAAAGGGGGAAGAGTTAACGACAAATAAGTTAACGACAAATATATCCAAAGAAAACTAAACAAATAAACAAGACAAAATATCATATTCAGCTTATATGAAATTGCCGACCTAGCGGCTGATGCATTTCCTGCACATGCCGACTCGACCTGCATAATTCTAAGAAGAATAACAACACGCGCAACTCCAAGTTGCCCAACAGGTCGACGACACCAACAACGACAGAGACACCAACGTCGCTGCCGCTAAAGCCACAGCTTGTTAGGGATAGATTTGGTTTAAGCTAATCAGTTGCAAATTGGAATCAAGTAAAGAAACATCAATAAAGTGAAACTTCAATACAAATCCAATACTTATATTTTTATCGGTTTTAATAACGGTAAATTAACTGGCGCCCGAGCAGGGACCGACTTCGCGTAACAACAGAGCAAAACGATTCTACGTACGCGTTACTGCAAATAGACTGCAGAGTCGGTTAAGTGAATAACAAAGTCGTGCAACTCCCGTTAATTAATATGAACGGTAGACTAATATTCGCTACAGGCAATCACAACTTAATTGTTGAATTGCCCATCGGTGGACAACACATCCTGGAAGGTCCGTCCACAGGATATTCGTCGTCGTCTGGTCGCAGGATCCCCAGTAGATCAATACAGTTCAAAAAGGATGAAATCCGGACCAGCTGGAGAAGTTGCCATATCAGCTATAGTACTGTAAACTAGTGAATAAGAATCAAACATACCACAAAAATACAAAATACAACTAATAAAGAACAAAACTAACCAATACAAAATAATTCTAGTATAAGAATAAAAATTATTCCTAAAAGGAAAATAAAACATCGTAAAATTATAACAAATACTAAGACTACAAACGTAGTATAACTAGATCCAACCTTGCGAATCCCAAGGGACCCTCCAAGGTAAAAGGAAAAGACCAGCCACTGGTCATCACAAAAAAAAAGAGAAAAAAAAACTGAACAAATAAATCTAATAGTCTAAGAAATTTCGAAAATTATCAATCTAACTAACCACCTAACAACTACCAATTTTCACTCTGTATGGCTAACGAAAATAATCTTATTAGGCCCCCAATTTTAAATTCGCCAAACGAAGATCAGATTCAAATCAGTGAACAGCTTTTAAACAGACAACAACAAAGACAACTGGACAGACAAAACGTACGCGCACAAAATAGAGGTATGGCCAATAACGTAGAACAAATAACGGCCATCGTTAGTCAGATCTTGGCGCAACAGCTGCCAGCTTTAGTGAGAGAACTAAATAACCCTTCTAGAGATTTTAGCTGTAGCTGTAGTAGCTGATCAAGGAATAGCAGCAAATCAAAGGGAGAATTTAGGTGATTTAGATAAAGTACCAGATATTTTTAAAAGCCTTAGGGAATTCTCAGGCAACCCGGCAGAATTCAGTTCATGGAAAAAGGCTGTAGAACGAGTATTCTCAGTGTACGGTGAAGGAGTTGGTTCGCCAAAATATTTTGGCATATTGCACACCTTAAGAAATAAAATCACAGGTGATGCTGACACAGCTCTTGAATCATACAATGTCCCTCTGAACTGGAAGGCAATATCCAAGTGCTTGACACTCCACTATGCAGATAAGAGAGATCTAGGAACATTGGAGTATCAAATGACAATGTTGGTGCAAAACCACAACCAGACAGTAGAGGAATTCTACCAGGCAGTTTACAAACACCTATCTTTGATTTTGAACAAGATAGGATGTATGGAGCTTAATAGGGAAGCCGAGACACTCATGACTACGGTTTACCGTGATAAAGCGCTAGATACTTTTGTGCGAGGTCTAAGAGGTGACTTACCTCGTCTCCTGGGTATAAAAGAACCAGTAGATCTTCCCTCTGCCTTACATTTCTGTCTCAAATTAGAGAATCAGAATTATCGTACTAATATAGCCACCAACAAAATGCAATAACCAACCTTTAGAAATTCAGGCAAGCCTATCCCAGCCCACGTACAATCAATTTCTCTAATAAACCAGGCTCTAATCAAAATAGCAGGACTCCATTTATTAACTTTAGACCACAACTTCCAGTCCACACCCCTTGGCCGAACAATACGCAATACGTACAGCGAGGCTATCAGGCAGGACCAACCAATCGTTATCCCATTCAGCAAGTATTTGCTCCACCACCGCCCATTGGCACCGAAACCTCAACCACGTCCTGAACCAATGGACGTAGACCCTTCCATTCGCACTAGAATGGTAAACTACATGAATAGACCTAACTTTGAGGCCTCCACCACTAACGAACGAACCTGACAAAAGGCAACGGAACTTTAACATTCAGACGAACGAAGAAAGACCAACTGAAACTGAATAAACTGACAATTACATGACCATAGAAGAATACGAACAGACAATCGCGGAATATGAAGAACAAACAGAAGGCGGACAGACTTTAGCAGAATACAGAGAAGAAACAGAACATGCAGAATACAACCAACCCGAATATGCGGATGTCAATTTTTTAGGATGCAAAGCTCCTCTCTCCCTTATATAGAGTGTAAGACGAGGAGCGGATAAATACTAAAAATATTAATAGACACAGGATAAAATAGAAATTATATACATACGTATTTGACGGACGCGAGGTTAATGACCTAAGTATACACATACACACTAAGAAGTGATTGCTGATGCAAATAGAAATTTAGCACAGCTGAATACGCTCCTATATCTATAAGAATATATAGATATAGAAACGTTTGCACTATATGCATATATAGACTTAGAGTATGGCGGATTAGGTGCCACTATATATGTTCGCTCTGTGCACGGAAATGGAGGAAAAAGAAAAGTTTTACTTATCTCGTTGCCTGTGAATCGCTGGGGTTAAAGATGCTGATATCCGTTGGATATAGATCCGGCTCGAAGGACCAATGTTTGTAGGGGGGCGTCGCAGATAAATACAAAACACTTTTCTCTTTGAGGTTTTTTTTGGAAGTAAGTTCCTTTTTATTTTAAATATAAAATTTGCACATTCAGTGTGCGTACAAGCCGAAAGGAAGATAAGAAAGAAGTATAAAGATGGAAGAGAGGAGAAAAGAACACAGAAAAACTCCAGAGAACCAGCAGGAGAGCTGGAGTTGGAGCTTATGCTATTAACAGAGCTGTTAATAGCATAGCATGGGGATGTGGAGGGAGGAGCAGTTCTGTTTAATGGAATCTGACATAAACAAGCATTATTTTTTTTTTTTTTTAACTCATATACTTTTACTTTATGCATCTATTATGCAACTTATATATTTGTATTAGGGCATTTGCTAATAGCAAAATAACTATCATAATAACTATCATTATTAACCTTAAGTCGATTGAAGCCTTTTCGACATTGTTAATAACATTTGCGGTGGAATCCGCTACTTTTGAATTGTGGTCTATCATATTTTCTACTATTAGTATCCTTTCGTCTTTGGAAACAGCATTTGAAAGCATTAAATTGGAATTTTGGATTAACAAATTTTTGTTTTTAAAGAATATGTATATATATTTATATTTTATGAACTGTATTTATTTAATTTCATTCTCAATTAATTAAAATTATATGTATATATATACTAGGTTACCTGGCGAACTTCATACCGCCTAACAGTCAAAGAATATGGTGTTACCTTTTAACTGAACTATTTAGGCATATCTGTTGGGATCATAGTAATCCTTGCAATAAGAACTTCCTCATCTTTAAATGTTCCTTTGAGTATCGACGCGTGAATCACATTGCTCATCAGTTTTCTTATCATTTTGGTTGATTTAAATTTCTAAACATGATAACTACCGAGCCAACCTTCAGTTGTAAATTGTGCGGTGGTAAACCTGCCACATCCAAGGAGTTCAAAAATTCAGTTGGATAATTAGTGGCTTCTTCTTCGTTTGTTACACAGTCGATAGATTTGAATGAATACAGAGTACCTACGATTTGATTTAGAATTATAAAATTGAAGTCATCTACATCTTTATTTTTAGCCGCCAAAATTGCTCGCTCACTTAACCATTTAGTATTTTTGTGGTTTGCAATGATATCCGGAAATACTTTGTTGATAAGCTCATCTTTTGATGAGACGAAATTGCAAAAATTTGGAGGAAATGAAATCAAACCGCTCCATTCGTCAACAGTAACACGGCCATTACCGATATTCAGCAATTGCTTCGCAGATCTTTTAATGTTCGGTCTAGTGCTTCCAATGCGCGTTTGTGCGCCATTGTGCAATCATATCGAAACGCTGCTCGATTCAAATCAATACTTGAACCATTTCTTCTTGCACTTCGAAGATTATTCCTCTGTTAGTCTGTACGATAAGCTCGGCGACTTCTTGCTTCTAATCTAGCCGTTCCACGGGCTGCCTCTCTTTACTCTTGTGTTTGAGAAGCACGAATGAAGGCCCTTCTTTGCTCCATACTAACGCGGCGCTGTTTTCGGGCGATTTCTCGCGATATACCGTTGCCTAATTGCATTTCGGGTCCGCTGGTAAAGATTAGATCTTCTAGGACGCGGCATTTTTATTAATAGTAATAGTGAAAATGTACAAAACCACATAAAATAGTAATAATAATAATAATACTGAATATGACACGAAATTGAAAAAATTTGGAGGAAATGTAATCAAACCGCTTGATTCGTCAACAGGAACACGGCCATCTATATCAATCATTACTTACAGATTTTGACAAAAAAATTTGACAGCTTCGAAATTAAAGTACCTTTAGGGAAAATAGCGCAACGCTGTCGAACGGGATAAAAAGTATCCTATAGCCATCTCTCTAAGCTACCTCCCTACCAATTTTCAGCCAAATCTGTTCTGCCGTTCTTGAGTTATAAGTGGTGTAACTAACACGACTTTCTTTTATATATATAGATATATTTTTTTTTTTCAATAGTAGTTTCTTGTATTATTCCTAAACGATCAACGCAGTGATCTCCTGTCTAATATTTCGTATGGCTTTACGGCCCATACTCTACTACGAGCAACGCAATTATCGCTCAGTATTACAAGAATTTGTTTAACATCTAAATTTTTTTTTTAAATTCTAGTTTTATCCCTAATCGATCAACGTAGTGATCTCCTGTCTAATATTTCGTATGGCTTTACGGGCCATACTCTACTACGAGCAACGCAATTATCGCTCAGTATTACAAACGTTTCATTAACATTTCATTTTTCTTATCTATATATGTATATTATTCTTATATTTAAGTTGCCCGCTCTTTGTAGCGCTGTCGGTCCGTAGATCCTGTTGGTCTAGCTTGATATGCTAGACGGTGTCGGTGCTGGTCTTCGCACAGGTGTTGGGGCGCCGGTGCTGGTCTTCGCACAGGCTGTTGGGCTACACAATGCGTATGAGCTGAGGTGTGGCGCCGCTTCACAGACGTTCTCTTTATCGTTGCACTGTGAGCCGTACATTGATTTTTTTTTTGCATTGCCAATTGTCGAATTGCTGCCGTAATGACGTTGCTGCTATTGTTATTCGCTGCTGCTACTGCTGTTGTTGTTGTTGATCACTGTTGCTGTTTTTGACGACTGTTGCTGTTGTTGTTGTTGATCATTGTTGCATTTGTTGTTGTTGTTGATCACTGTTGCTGTTGTTGATCATTGTTGCTGTTGTTGTTGTTGATCACTTTTGCATTTGTTGTTGTTGATTTTCACAAATATTCACAAATTTCAGATCTCACGTTCGTGACACTTGTCACGGAGTATAGGAGTATAGGAGTATAGGAGTATAGGAGTATAGGAGTATAGGAGTATAGGAGTATAGGAGTATAGGAGTATAGGAGTATAGGAGTATAGGAGTATAGGAGTATAGGAGTATAGGAGTATAGGAGTATAGGAGTATAGGAGTATAGGAGTATAGGAGTATAGGAGTATAGGAGTATAGGAGTATAGGAGTATAGTAGTATAGTCGTATAGTACCATACTACCATACTACCATACTACCATACTACCATACTACCATACTACCATACTACCATACTACCATACTACCATACTACCATACTACCATACTACCATACTACCATACTACCATACTACCATACTACCATACTACCATACTACCATACTACCATACTACCATACTACCATACACCATACTACCATACTACCATACTACCATACTACCATACTACCATACTACCATACTACCATACTACCATACTACCATACTACCATACTACCATACTACCATACTACCATACTACCATACTACCATACTACCATACTACCATACTACCATACTACCATACTACCATACTACCATACTACCATACTACCATACTACCATACTACCATACTACCATACTACCATACTACCATACTACCATACTACCATACTACCATACTACCATACTACCATACTACCATACTACCATACTACCATACTACCATACTACCATACTACCTCTACCAACTACCATACTACCATACTACCATACTACCATACTACCATACTACCATACTACCATACTACCATACTACCATACTACCATACTACCATACTACCATACTACCTACTACCATACTACCATACTACCATACTACCATACTACCATACTACCATACTACCATACTACCATACTACCATACTACCATACTACCATACTACCATACTACCATACTACCATACTACCATACTACCATACTACCATACTACCATACTACCATACTACCATACTACCATACTACCATACTACCATACTACCATACTACCATACTACCATACTACCATACTACCATACTACCATACTACCATACTACCATACTACCATACTACCATACTACCATACTACCATACTACCATACTACCATACTACCATACTACCATACTACCATACTACCATACTACCATACTACCATACTACCATACTACCATACTACCATACTACCATACTACCATACTACCATACTACCATACTACCATACTACCATACTACCATACTACCATACTACCATACTACCATACTACCATACTACCATACTACCATACTACCATACTACCATACTACCATACTACCATACTACCATACTACCATACTACCATACTACCATACTACCATACTACCATACTACCATACTACCATACTACCATACTACCATACTACCATACTACCATACTACCATACTACCATACTACTATACTACCATACTACCATACTACCATACTACCATACTACCATACTACCATACTACCATACTACCATACTACCATACTACCATACTACCATACTACCATACTACCATACTACCATACTACCATACTACCATACTACCATACTACCATACTACCATACTACCATACTACCATACTACCATACTACCATACTACCATACTACCATACTACCATACTACCATACTACCATACTACCATACTACCATACTACCATACTACCATACTACCATACTACCATACTACTATACTACTATACTACTATACTACTATACTACTATACTACTATACTACTATACTACTATACTACTATACTACTATACTACTATACTACTATACTACTATACTACTATACTACTATACTACTATACTACTATACTACTATACTACTATACTACTATACTACTATACTACTATACTACTATACTACTATACTACTATACTACTATACTACTATACTACTATACTACTATACTACTATACTACTATACTACTATACTACTATACTACTATACTACTATACTACTATACTACTATACTACTATACTACTATACTACTGTACTGCTGTACTACTATACTGCTGTACTACTATACTGCTGTACTACTGTACTACTGTGCTGCTGTGCTACTGTGCTGCTGTGCTGCTGTGCTGCTGTGCTGCTGTGCTGCTATGCTGCTGTGCTGCTGTGCTGCTATGCTGCTATGCTGCTGTGCTACTATGCTACTATGCTGCTGTGCTGCTGTGCTGCTGTGCTGCTGTGCTGCTGTGCTGCTGTGCTGCTGTGCTGCTGTGCTGCTGTGCTACTGTGCTGCTGTGCTGCTGTGCTGCTGTGCTGCTGTGCTGCTGTGCTGCTGTGCTGCTGTGCTCTGTGCTGCTGTGCTGCTGTGCTACTTGCTGCTGTGCTGCTGTGCTGCTGTGCTGCTGTGCTGCTGTGCTGCTGTGCTGCTGTGCTGCTGTGCTGCTGTGCTGCTGTGCTGCTGTGCTGCTGTGCTGCTGTGCTCTGTGCTGCTGTGCTGCTGTGCTGCTGTGCTGCTGTGCTGCTGTACTGCTGTGCTGCTGTGCTGCTGTGCTGCTGTGCTGCTGTGCTGCTGTGCTGCTGTGCTGCTGTGCTGCTGTGCTGCTGTGCTGCTGTGCTGCTGTGCTGCTGTGCTGCTGTGCTGCTGTGCTGCTGTGCTGCTGTGCTGCTGTGCTGCTGTGCTGCTGTGCTGCTGTGCTGCTGTGCTGCTGTGCTGCTGTGCTGCTGTGCTGCTGTGCTGCTGTGCTGCTGTGCTGCTGTGCTGCTGTGCTGCTGTGCTGCTGTGCTGCTGTGCTGCTGTGCTGCTGTGCTGCTGTGCTGCTGTGCTGCTGTGCTGCTGTGCTGCTGTGCTGCTGTGCTGCTGTGCTGCTGTGCTGCTGTGCTGCTGTGCTGCTGTGCTACTGTGCTGCTGTGCTGCTGTGCTGCTGTACTGCTGTGCTGCTATGCTACTGTACTGCTGTGCTGCTGTACTACTATACTGCTATACTGCTGTACTGCTGTGCTACTGTGCTGCTGTGCTGCTGTGCTACTGTACTACTGTGCTACTTGCTGCTGTGCTACTGTACTGCTATGCTACTGTGCTACTGTGCTGCTGTGCTACTATACTACTGTACTGCTGTGCTACTGTACTGCTGTGCTGCTGTGCTACTGTGCTGCTGTACTACTGTACTACTGTGCTACTATACTACTGTACTACTGTGCTGCTGTACTGCTGTACTACTGTGCTACTGTGCTACTATGCTACTGTGCTACTGTGCTGCTATACTACTGTACTACTGTACTACTATACTACTATGCTACTGTGCTACTGTGCTACTGTGCTACTGTGCTACTATACTACTATGCTGCTATGCTACTGTGCTGCTATGCTACTATTCTACACTACTGCTGTACTACTGTGCTGCTGTGCTACTATGCTACTGTGCTACTATGCTACTGTTCTGCACTGCTGCTGTGCTACTGTGCTACTGTGCTACTGTGCTACTATGCTGCCATGCTACTATTCTACACTGCTACTATACTACTATACTACTATGCTACTATACTACTATACTACTATACTACTATACTACTATACTACTATACTACTATTCTACTATACTACTATACTACTATACTACTATACTACTATACTACTATACTACTATACTACTATACTACTATACTACTATACTACTATACTACTATACTACTATACTACTATAATACTATACTACTATACTACTATGCTACTATACTACTATACTACTATACTACTATACTACTATACTACTATACTACTATACTACTATACTACTATACTACTATACTACTATACTACTATACTACTATACTCCTATACTACTATACTACTATACTACTATACTACTATACTACTATACTACTATACTCCTATACTACTATACTACTATACTACTATACTACTATACTACTATACTCCTATACTACTATACTACTATACTACTATACTCCTATACTCCTATACTCCTATACTCCTATACTCCTATACTCCTATACTCCTATACTCCTATACTCCTATACTCCGTGACAAGTGTCACGAACGTGAGATCTGAAATTTGTGAATATTTGTGAAAATCAACAACAACAAATGCAAAAGTGATCAACAACAACAACAGCAACAATGATCAACAACAGCAACAGTGATCAACAACAACAAAAAATGCAACAATGATCAACAACAACAACAGCAACAGTCGTTAAAAACAGCAACAGTGATCAACAACAACAACAGCAGTAGCAGCAGCGAACAACAATAGCAGCAACGTCATTACGGCAGCAATTCGACAATTGGCAATGCAAAAAAAAAATCAATGTATGGCTCACAGCGCAACGATACAGAGAACGTCTGTGAAGCGGCGCCACACCTCAGCTCATACGCATTGTGTAGCCCAACAGCCTGTGCGAAGACCAGCACCGGCGCCCCAACACCTGTGCGAAGACCAGCACCGACACCGTCTAGCATATCAAGCTAGACCAACAGGATCTACGGACCGACAGCGCTACAAAGAGCGGGCAACTTAAATATAAGAATAATATACATATATAGATAAGAAAAATGAAATGTTAATGAAACGTTTGTAATACTGAGCGATAATTACGATAGTAGAGTATGGCCCGTAAAGCCATACGAAATATTAGACAGGAGATCACTGCGTTGATCGATTAGGGATAAAACTAGAATTTAAAAAAAAAATTTAGATGTTAAACAAATTTTTGTAATACTGAGCGATAATTGCGTTGCTCGTAGTAGAGTATGGGCCGTAAAGCCATACGAAATATTAGACAGGAGATCACAGCGTTGATCGTTTAGGAATAATACAACAAACTACTATTAAAAAAAAAAAATATATATATATATATAATTTTAATTAATTGAGAATGAAATTAAATAAATACAGTTCATAAAATATAAATATATATATTCTTTAAAAAAAAAATTTGTTAATCCAAAATTCCAATTTAATGCTTTCAAATGCTATTTCCAAATACGAAAGTATACTAATAGTAGAAAAAATGATAGACCACAATTCAAAAGTAACGGATTCCACCGCAAATATTATTAACAATGTCGAAACGGCATCAATCGACTTATTCCTATTTATTATAAGTTATTTTGCTATTAGCGAATGCCTTAAAAAAAATATATAAGTTGCATAATAGATGCATAAAGAAAAAGTATATGAGTAGGGCTTAGAAGTTAGTTAGTTAGTTGATTCACTAAAGAGAACTTATGAAAATATCGCAATAAGCCTAATAAAGACAAAATTAAAAGGTCATGCTCGAAACCTAATTAGCAATGAGCAGATAATTGTCGATATTATCTCGCAATTGAAAAAGTCTGTAAAAGGAGAGTAAATAGAAGTTATTTCTGCTTAGCTCCTAAACTTGCAACAGAAGAGCAAAACCGGAAACCAATATACCCAAGATGTAGAGAAATTGACTAAGTCTCTAGAAGGAGTTTATATCAATGATGGTTTGACACATGAATTAGCTAATAAATACAGCACAACACTTGCTGTCAAGGCAAAGACCCAAAACTGCTCAATAGATAAGGTAAAACTTATTATGCAGGCAGGCACGTTCAATAATATGAACGATGCAATTTCCAAATTTGTAAACAGCTGTACTGAAGCAACAGGTCAAGCAAATACTGTACTGTTCTACCAGCAGCATAGATATGCCAATAATAGAGGTAACCGAGGTAAATACCGAGGAAGAGATAATTACCAAAACACCGGTTACCAAAATAACAATAATTACAGAGGTAATCCAACAGGGGAAATTTCAATAATATAAGAGTAACCCAAGATATTTCAGGAAACTCGCAGACCCCTCCAGATACTCTAAATTAAATCACAAAATATATACCGTCAACCTTAGTCTCAACAATTTCATATCATTCAAAAATGTCGCAACAAATAAACAAATAACATTTTTGATTGATACAGGTGCAGATATTTCAATTATTAAAGAAAATTCCGATGTCTTTCATGACATTAATTCAAACAAAATAATAGACATACGAGACATAGGAGAAAGAGTAATAAACTCCAAAGGATTAGCCTCAATCGGACTCCAAACAGACAAATACATTATTCCATATAAATTTAATTTACTTCATTCAGACTTCGCAATCCCATGCGATGGAATAATAGGATTAGATTTCATAAAAACATTTAATTGTCAATTAGATTACAATAGTTCCGAAGATTGGTTTATACTTAGACCACAAAACCTAACGTATCCTATCTATGTTCCAATAACATTTAGTTCTGGTACTAATTCCACACTTCTACCAGCAAGATCACAAGTGATACGCCAAATAGAGTTGTCTTCAGCATAAGAAAACATTTTAATTCCAAATCAGGAAGTTAAAACAGGTGCTTATGTTGCAAACACTATTGCTACAGCAAAAATACTTTTGTCCGATTCTTAAATACCACAGATAAATGCCAAACAGTAGGCATTAATAAAAAAAAATTTGAATCACTTTCGAACTACAATGCAGTTCAACATCTGAAATACAATAGAAAAGAGTCTGTAATTAATAAAGAAAATTTTCAATAAAGAAAAATTTTCCAATTTTGTTTAAAAAACAACTTGAAGAAATATGCACCGAGTATACTGATGTGTTCGGACTTGAAACCGAACCAATCACAACAAACAACTTCTATAAGTAAAAATTGAGACTAGAGAACAAAATATTGTTGAACCGTCACCCTATAATAACCCATTCTTATGAGCCCCGAAGAAATCTCTTCCGGGCTCTAAAGAGAAAAAATGGCGATTAGTAATTGACTATCGCCAAATAAATAAAAAATTGCTGTCAGATAAATTTCCACTCCCCAGAATTGACGATATTCTTGATCAATTGGGTAGAGCTAAATATTTTTCATGCCTTGACTTAATGTCAGGTTTCCACCAAATTGAGCTCGAGGAAAGCTCAAGAAATATAACGTCTTTTTCAACGAGCAATAGCTCATATCGCTTCACGCGATTACCATTTGGTTTAAAAATAGCGCCTAATTCATTTCAGAGAATGATGACAATAGCATTCTCAGGCCTAGAGTCTTCACAAGCTTTCCTTTACATGGTTGATTTAATTGTTATTGGTTGTTCTGAACAACATATGATTAAAAATTTAACAGATGTTTTCAAACTTTGTAGAAAATACAATCTGAAATTCCATCCATGTTCATTTTTCATGCACGAGGTGACGTTTTTAGGTCATAGATGCACAGATAAAGGAATCTTACCAGACGATACAAAATTTGATGTTATAAATAACTATCCTGTCCCTACGGACGCAGACAGCGCTCGAAGATTCGTTGCATTTGGCAATTATTATAGACGTTTTATAAAAAACTTCGCCGAATATTCACGGCACGTAACAAGAATATGTAAAAAGAATGTCCCATTTGAATGGACAGCAGATTGTGAAAAAGCATTCCAGTACCTAAAAAATCAACTTGTTCAACCAAATTTATTGCAGTACCCAGATTTCAAAACCAGTACCCAGATTTCAAAACAAAACATAATCACAGATGCAAGCAAGAAAGCATGTAGAGCATTTTTAACTCAAAACTATAATGGACTCCAACTCCCAGTTGCATATGCATCAAGAGCATTCACTAAAGGTGAAAGCAATAAGAGTACTACGGAACAAGAACTAGCAGCTATACACTGGGCAACAACACATTTTCGACCATATATATACGGCAAACATTTTACAGTAAGAACTGATCACAGACCTTTAACATATTTATTTTTCATGGTAAACCCAAGTTCCAAATTAACACGCATGCGACTCGAATTAGAAAAATATGATTTTACGGTAGAGTATCTGAGAGGGAAAGATAATTTTGTGGCAGATGCCCTGTCAAGGATAACAATATCCGACTTAATATGATATGAATAAAAAAGTCCTGAAAGTCACTACCAGGCAGAAAATAAACAAGAACTATTGCCAAAGCAGTCTTGAAAAAGCTTCTAAGCCCAACGTATACGAAGTCATCACAAATGACGAGGTACGAAAAGTAGTGACCTTGCGAATAACAGATTCGACACGTTTATTGAAACATGGGAAAAAAGTTATAGCAAGAATTAATGTTAGCGATTTGTACTCCAATGGAATTCTCGACTTAGGTTAGTTTTTCCAAAGGCTTGAATGGCAAGCCGGTGTATCTAAAATCAGCCAACTAAAAGTGGCACCGAGCGAAAAGATCTTTGAATCAATTTCAATAGATACTTTTAAGCAATTGGGCAATGAAAATTTGAAATCATTAAGAGTAGCGCTACTCAAGCCGGTGTCTCTCATTCAAAATGAGAAAGAAAAAGAAACAATATTGTCTACATACCATAACGATTCAGTTCAAGGAGGTCATACAGACATATCAAAAACTTTGGCCAAAGTAAAGAGACATTACTATTGGAAAAATATGACTCGTCATATAAAAGAGTACATACGTAAATGTCCAAAATGCCAAATGTCAAAAACGACATTACATACAAAGACCCCAATGACAATAACAAACACTCCAATATACGCTTTCGACAGAGTGATAGTAGACACAATTGGTCCACTACCACGTTCGAAAAATGGAAATGAATACGCAGTCACTTTAATATGTGATTTGACAAAGTAGCTATTCCGGTTGCAAAAAAAACGCCACAACTGTCGCAAAAGCCAAATTTGAATCTTTTATTCTAAAGTACGGTCCAATGAAGACGTTCATAACGGACAAGGGAACAGAATATAAGAATTCTATTATAAATGACTTGTGCAAATATCTTAAGATTGATAATATAACGTCTACAGCACATCATCACCAAACATTAGGTACAGTAGAACGAAGTCATCGAACATTCAATGAATACGTTCGTTCTGGGATGTTTGGATACAATATTTCACTTACTGTTTCAATACGACAACCTCGGTAGCACATAATTATTGTCCATACGAACTAGTTTTTGGCAGACTAATAAAATAAATACGGTAGATCCACTATATAATATAGATAATTATGCTAAGGAAGTAAAGTTTAGATTAGTAAACGCGTATAAGAGAGCTCGTATTATGCTAGAAAAACATTGGGTTAAAAATAAGAAATACAAAGATGAGAAAATAAATAATTTTAATATAGAAATTGGAGACCAAGCTTTGTTAAAAAACGAAACTGGTCACAAATTAGAACCTTCATATATAGGACCATTTGAGGTCATTAGTGTAGAAAACAAAATTAATATAATTATAAAGAACAAGAAAAATAAGGAACAAAAAGTTCATAAGGATAGGCTAAAAAGGATTAATAAATGAAAAAAAAAGAATAAGAATATATATATATATATTTTAAAAAATAATAATAATAATGAAAAAAATATATATTTTTATATATAACATAGTAAATAAAATATAAAAAAATTAATACTAATAATAATGTTTATATTAAATAAATACAATATATTACGTTATTTTTTTAAAAAGGGAGGTGTAGTATGTTGCATGCCAAATGAGCATATGCCCACAGTATTGTAGAGTATACAATATAACAAGTGGTCATATGCCCAGCTTAAAGTTAGAGTATCAGCTCATAACAACTCATGTCAATGACACTTTGTTGTTATGCTTATACAATCATAAATATATATATATATATATATATATATATATATATATAAGTGCAGTAATACGATCCGTCTGTACATATATACGTATATATACATAGGCATACTGGCACATATGTACTGCAACTCTCTCTCTCTGCCGACGCTTTCAGTGGCAGAGCTCACCTAGAATATTGTATGTAATAAGACAAATATAGAATTGAATAAAAAGAGAGAAACACTCTCGATTAACACTTAAACAAAAGAAGACGTGTTTTATTTTTACAAAGCTAAAGAAACAGATCAATCGCAATTGTGATTCTTAGAATATGCTGAAATGCGCGCATATGAACGTATATGCATATGTATGTATGTGTTGTTTGTATGTATGCATATCAAAAACGTGATTGGATATTTGGCTCTTCACAGGGCTCAGGGTATTTCCTAGGCGAGCAGTCTTGACTAAAGCATTCTTAATTGTTGTTTTTTTTTTTTTTTTTTTTTTTTTTTTTTTTTTTTAATTATATTACAATTTGGAACTTAGGTTTAGGGTAGCGCACGTTGCCTGCGGTTCGGCCAGAAAGAATTGCTTCACAAGCGCTTTTCGTAACCTTAAACTAGGGCAGCCCTTCTTCTGATTCGCTCCATTCTGCGGTGCCCCACCATGATTGCTGCCGCGGAGGAGATTCCTATTAGATTCCTAGCTGCCTATGACTCGAGCTGAGCGAGAAAAAGGAAAATTCTAGGTAAAAAGAAAATATATTAAAGAATCATAAAATATGTATCAGTTCTAATGCGGCAAGTAAGAAGAATCACAATTGCGATTGATTTATGTTTATATTGTGTTTGCATTAACAGCAGCTTCTTTAGTTTTGTATTTGTCAAAAGTCGCCCTTGTAGTGAAGTAGTTTCGGATTTGCCAACAGGCAATGCAAAACTTATGTGGCGCAGCAGGTAGATGAAAAGCGTGTAAGCAAAAGGGTCCGTGTTCGAGACGCGGCGGCGAGGGCATGAAAATAGTTGCGCAGCTGTTCGTGCCTACATACATACATACATGATGGGACCTATCGTCAATTTTTTTGTGTGGAATAATTTTGTTCGGACTAAGTCGATTACACAAATATCGGTATTTGATATTTACATTTTTTGTCAGGGTCACACACACAAAAAGAAAATAACATAACTGACCTAGGCTATACGAAAAATGATAACTTCAACATTAAATCGAATTAAATATATTTCTCAGAAATGCCGTTTGTCGTCTTAGCAATTCTTATTAAGCTTATTTATATAGGTGGCACACACATATGAATTTTGCAGCTGGGCGTTACAAATTTTGCTGTCAATTTGCCACAACCCCAGTAGGCGTAGACATCATATTTGGCAAGTTCCTAGAAGGAGTCGAGGGTAACGTAACTGTAAAGTTTGGATGCTTACACTCCAAAAATGTGAAAGTTACAGGGTATTTTTTCGATATACCACGCCCCCAAAGGGGCGTAAGATTTATTTTTGGGGAATCAATAGAGGAGGTCCCCAGTAACACAAACATCCAATTTTTAATCGTCTAGCTCTAAAACTGTAGGAGCTATACGCTTTTTGCGATTTGCCACGCCCCCTGAAGGCGTAAGTATGTCCGCCATATCTTTTTGATCTTGGGTTACTTATCCGAGTATATATATCAAATTTCAAGTCTCTAGCATCAATAGTGCTCAAAATATAGCTGATCTTGTAAAATCACTATATTTTCAGATTCGATTTGCCACGCCCCCAGTGGGCGTAGACATCAAATCTTTTTATTAATCTTTATAGAATCGAAGCGTTAAGATACGTGCCAAATTTCAGCATTCTAGCTTTAAAACTGTAGAAGTTACAGTTTTCCCGATTTGCCACGCCCCCAATGGGCGTATCCGGAAAATCTTGACACTTAATAATTCGAGGGTATACACGAGTATATGTTCCAAATTTCAAGTCTCTAGCTACAATAGCGTAGAAAAATATTGCATTCATATGGACAGACGGACAGACGGACGGACAGAAAGACGGACATTTCACAAAACCAATATACTCTTTTTCCCTTTGGTAAACGAGTATATAAAACAAGTAAGAAAACTCTAGTCGGAGGTGCCATCTGATTTGAGTAAAAAGAGCAGGTATCCAAAAAAAAAAAAAATGGAAATTGCGTAAAATTCACATGAATCTATATGCAAAATTTGAGGGGTCTAGCTCTAAAGGTGTGGAAGATATCATTTTATAACATGTTTTCGATAAGGTTTAAAATCGATAACAAAACAACAAAAATAGATATCGTTTTTCGGTAACAAACTTGACCTGCGCGTGCTATCCACGGACCCAACAAAAAACAAGTAAGAACGTTGCCTTAGGGCGAGACCTAAAACGTGATACTCGTTTCCCACAGGGGCATCTGGTATTTTATATATTCATGTGAATTTTATGCAATTTCAATTTTTGCAAATATAACTATGTGAATGAATTAGCATTTTTATAAAATGTAAAAAATTCAATAGAATCATATGCTGAAAGTTTCATCAAGTTCCGTTAAGTCAGTCGCAATCTATTAAACAAAACGTTTGGCCAATTATTACACGCACGCGTTAAGCAGCGACAGCAAAATATATTTACATTTACACATACATTGAAACGTGCAAGCGCGTTTGCTTATGCACGGTCACAAATAAATTCAGCGCCATTCATTCTAGCATATTCTTCCGCTTCTTCAGCCGCTTCTTTAGTTTGTATTTGTCAAATATCGCCGTTTATACGCATACATTTAAACCGACCACCGTTTTTGTATGTACACATATAAATATATACGTTCATATGCGCGCATTTCAGCTTTTTCTAAGAATTACAATTGCGATTGATTTATGTTTATATTGTGTTTGCATTAACAGCAGTGTTGGAAGCTGCCGAGCTTTTTCGGCAACTCTGGCTCCAATCATTTACGAAGGCAAATAATAAAACCACGATTTAATTTAGCTTATTATTTATTATTTTAATGCCTAGTCCGCGATGATCGTGTAGGCAAAGTTAATACAGTTTACAATAGAGAGATGTAGGTGTTGCTCGCTTGAAGGTGATTTTCGAACTTAAAGAATAGAATACAAAATGATAAGCAAGAGACCGAGCAGCATAAATTTACATATGTATGTGTGTTACAGTTTCTTTTTGTGCCTAACTGCACTATGAGCGAATGAGAATGTGATAAAGAGCAGATGGCTTAAGAGAAGCTTATTTAAGAGCAATTATTAGCTGCTGCGCCGAACATCCTCCCCCCCGTTGAAAGACCAAGTCTTTTAACAGGATCATCAACCGGAAGGACGCACAGCTTATTGACAGCTCGACGTGTAGTTCCAGTGGGTGTGCGCAGAACAGCGACTCTCACAGCACCATCAGCTCCAGCGATGGTCTCAACGACTCGAGCTAATGGCCATTTTAACGGCCGCAAGTTTTCATCCTTCACACATACGACATCATTGATCTTGATCGGAGGATGCGAGGTGACCCATTTTCCACGCCGTTGAAGAATAGTAAGGTACTCCTCACTCCAGCGCTTCCAGAACAATTGCTGTATGTAAGCAATGCGTTGCCATTGACCGAGGCGATTGTGGTCGAGCCCAGTTACGTCTGGCTCGGGAACATCGATGAGTGGTCGACCAATCAAAAAATGTCCTGGAGTGAGAACTCCAAGATCATCGGGATTTTCTGAAAGTGGAACAAGAGGACGAGAATTGATTATAGCCTGAATTTGGCATACCAAGGTGCGAAGTTCATCGAAGCCGAGAAGTGATGATCCCATAGCGCGGTATAGATGACTCTTTGCGGTCTTCACTGCTGCTTCCCATAGGCCACCGAAATGTGGCGAGCGAGGAGGTATGAACTTCCAATCAAAACTGTTGTTGATGCAGTAGTTCTGAACTTCAGTGCGATGTTCCTGGCTCAACAATAAACGTTTCAGATCCGCTAGCTCGTTCCGTGCACCCACAAAGTTAGTAGCGTTGTCAGACCAAATGCATCTTGGAATGCCGCGCGTACTGATGAAACGCTTAAGGGCGCCCAAGAAAGCTGCGGTCGACAGATCCTTTGCGAGCTCCAACCATACAGCCTTAGTTGCGAAGCAAACGAATACGCAGATGTAGCATTTTATTGAAGTTCGGTTTCGTCCATCGGGTTTGTAGTAAAATGGTCCACAGTAGTCGATTCCAGTGACAGTAAATGCCGGTGAAAACTGTATACGATCCTTAGGCAAGTCCGCCATTATATGCTCCACTAGACGAGGCCGGGATCTACAGCATATGACACATTTTCGCAATGCTCGGGAGACAGTTTTCATGCCGCCTATGGGCCAAAACTGGAGTCGAATTACTCCAAGCAAGGCCTGCGGTCCTGCATGATGATGCGCCAGATGAAGATGAGATACTATAGAGAAGGTCAAGGGATGTTCTTTGGGCAAGATAATTGGGTGGCGCGCATCGAAGCCGAGAGTAGACTGCCGCAAGCGGCCACCAACTCGAAGTAGACCAAAGTCATCCATAAACGGAGAGAGCGAAAGAATGGCGCTTGACGAATGAACATTCTTTCCATTTCGTAGTGCAGAGTATTCTAGGTGCAGCTGATTGAACAAGACGACACAATATGTGTGATCCTTGACGAAGATCGTCCGCTGACAATCCAGGTTCCTTTGTTACGTCGCTGCCGTCATCGAGTTTGAAAAAACTTTCCTGTTCAGTTTCTGGAACTCCGTGAAGTACGTCTCTTGAATTGGAACACCATTTTCTCAACTTAAAGTTTCCTCGAGCAAGAAGACCTGTGATTTGTTGCATTATGTCGCGAACTTCTTCAACTGAATTGCCTCCTGAGATCAGGTCATCAACGTAGACATCTCGCAAAACAGTTTTGGATCCTGATGGGTATGCCGACGACTCATCTATTGCTAGTTGATGCATTGCACGAATGGCCAAAAATGAAGCGGGTTTGGTCCCATAAGTGACAGTATTCAATTTGAAGACTTCGCTAGCATCGTCTGATGAGTTTCGCCATAAAATGCACTGGAACATAGAATCAGGCTCCACGACCTTCACACACCTATACATTTTACCAATATCACCAGTAAGTGCAATCGAAAATGTACGAAAACGAACGAGTGTGTGAAACAAGGTAGCTTGAATAGTCGGTCCTGACATAAGCAAATCGTTTAATGAGAAACCAGATGTGGTAGCTGCCGAGCCATCGAAGACAACTCTCAGCTTTGTTGTCGAACTCTCTTCTTTGTATACGCAATGATGAGGTAAGAAATATTTGCATTTATGGATCTCTTCGCTGGGCACCAAAGGCATATGATTGAGATCAATATACTCCTTTATAAATGCTGAGTATTTCTCCTTTAAAGTTTGATTTCGAGCGAACTTACGCTCTAAATTCAACAATCGACGCTTGGGCTGCAAATAGGAATCGCCCAAAGATTCAACGCCTTGCTTTTTTGGCAAGCAGACTGAATATTCCCCAGAAGGTAATCGACGATAGTTTGTAATGAAATGCTGCTCGCAATTAAGTTCTTCTGTGGTTACCTTGGCAATAGGCTCGAAAACGTGTTCCACTTCCCAAAACTGACGCACCAACTCATCAAGCCGAGTGCTGTGATTGGCGTGATCCGAATTTCTTTGGGTTGCGATAAACGAACAGAGTTTGGGGGCATGTTGCCCGCCACCTGAAATGATCCAGCCGAGCTGCGTTTTCTGCACAACTGGTAATCCAGGTGCCAACTGAATTTGCCCAACACACATCAGCTCGAAGAAGAGACCAGCTCCGATGAGAAGATCAATCCGTTGTGACTTATGGAACAAGGGATCAGCTAGCTGTAAGTTTGAGGGTATATTCCAAGTGTTAGTAGAAATTGAGATGCCAGGCTGGTTGTCAGTAATAGTCTGGGCGACGATGGCAGTGATGGAGACAGAATAATCAGAAATCCGCGATTTCAGAACGAGATTGACTGAATATCCTTCAGTTGAGAAGCTGGCATCTCCAATGCCAGACACTGCAGTCAGTGATTTACATTTTCGAAGCTGAAGCTGATTTGCAAATCGACTGGTGACGAAGTGAAGTTGAGATCCTGAGTCCAAGAGCGCACGACACGGAACGAATGTGCCAGCTCGGTTCTTGACAAGGATTATAGCAGTGGCTAGAAGCACCACATCAGACGAGTTAGGAGATATGTTGACTTGAGGCAGAGAAGGTGACATTGCAACCATGGCAGTGGGATGTATTGCATTTGCTTGTTGATTAAGTTGAGGGACTTCGTTCGATGTAACTGTTGAAGACTGATTGTAATGCAATAAAGTATGGTGCTTCAATTGGCAGGTACGGCAGGAACCAGATTTGCAATCCTTCAGCTGATGTCCTTTTCTTAGGCAATTGAGGCAAAGGGCAAGCTTCTTGGCCTCCTTATGCCTTGCCATTGGGGACAATTGCTCAAAACGCTTACATTGGAATAGCGCGTGACTTGGATCGTCACAAAAGACACAACGAATGGGAGTCTTCGAAGCAACAAATGCTTTTCTTAAAGGAGTACTCACGATCTTTCCTGACTTGCCAACCTGACCATCCTGCAAGACTTGATCCACATTTTCAAGGACTCGACACCGTCCTTGCAAGAATTCTGACAATCTCGACCAAGATGGCAACTCATTAGTAGATGAGCCTTCCTCCCATTTAGCCTGAGTAGCCTTGTCCAGCTTTTGCAACACTGTTTGCACGATGACACAGTCAGCAACTTCTTCCCGCGATGCTAAAGAATCCATAGCCCGAATGTGAGACGTAACTTTATCCACCAACTGCCTCAGCCTGCCCACAGATGCATCAACTTTCTCAAGCCGGAAGATTGATCTGATGTGTGCCTGTACAATAAAACGCTTATTATCAAATCGACGTTGAAGAATATCCAGAGCGACGAGATAGTTGGCTTTGTTGATTTCCAATGAGCTGATGGTATCCAACGCAGAACCACTTAAACAGGATCGAAGATGCTGGAGCTTCTCAATAGGACTGAGATCCGGATCAGCATCTATTATCGTCTTAAACATAGAGTAGAAGTTTTCCCACTCAGTGTAGACTCCACTAAATTTTGGCAGCTCCAGCTGCGGCAAACGCGATCGATTAGCCATGACGAGTGTTGGATGAGCATTTGAACCACTTGTATTAAGCGTCGACGAAAGTTGTTGATCCGACCGATTTCCTAGTTCACGTTGAAGCAAGGCTTTAAACTTTAACAAGGTTGATTCAAACCGCGCAGGCAAATCACTAGATATGGACTCAAAGTTACATTCTTCTAGGCTAGTATGGACTGAATCAAAGTTTGACTCTAGCTTGCTTAGCGAATCCAAAAGCACACGTAAATCACACGAGTCCATGTGACTTAATTTGTCAATGTTCATATCGGCATATAACCTTTCAAGTCTATCGAACAGCGCGTTTGTTTTGAGTTTTAAGAAAGTAACCTGAGATGCAGGCACTTGATCAACATTCGACTCTGAGTTATTCATTAGAGTTTGTTTACTCGCGAAAAAACACGTTTGGTTACAAAATGAATGCACAAGCTAATATACTCTCTAATGCACTTCGAGTTTAGCTGATCTAATATGCAGGTTCACTCTTTTCACTGTAAATGCGTGTGTTTGTATGTGTGTGATCGACACAGCTATTTTCGGATTAGCGGGCCTTCTATGCAAACGCTGCACAAAGAAGCGCCAAAAAACGCGACGAACAACCGACGAACAAGAAGATGATAAAGATGAGCACAACGCAAGCGCGACCGCAAGCTTATCTGAGCTTTTATATATGTCTGTATGTGTGTCTTCTATGATTGACACAGCTTTTTCGGCTTAGCGGGCCCTATATGCAGACGATGCGCAGCGGGCGCCAAACGCGACGAACGAAACAGACGATTAAAGAGGAATAAGAAAGACTCGAGATAATGTACGCACAATGCCATGCACTATTATATACACAAATTAATATATAACTTGAGCATAAATATTAATGTTTTACACGACGAGATTTGTTATTAATTTGAATGCACTATTTTGCACAAATTATAACGCTTTGCACTGTCGTGTACGACGAAGTTTATTGTTAATTTGAATGCACTATTTTGCACAAATGTTAATGTTTTACACTGTTTCGTCGTACACCGCGATGTGTTATTAATTTGAATGCACTATTTTGCACAAATGTTTATGATTCACACCGTTGTACTTCGACGAAGTTGAGTACTAACTTGATACACTAAACGAAACACCACGGAGTGTATAGATCACGTCAGGGTCACCAAAATGTTGGAAGCTGCCGAGCTTTTTCGGCAACTCTGGCTCCAATCATTTACGAAGGCAAATAATAAAACCACGATTTAATTTAGCTTATTATTTATTAGTTTAATGCCTAGTCCGCGATGATCGTGTAGGCAAAGTTAATACAGTTTACAATAGAGAGATGTAGGTGTTGCTCGCTTGAAGGTGATTTTCGAACTTAAAGAATAGAATACAAAATGATAAGCAAGAGACTGAGCAGCATAAATTTACATATGTATGTGTGTTACAGTTTCTTTTTGTGCCTAACTGCACTATGAGCGAATGAGAATGTGATAAAGAGCAGATGGCTTAAGAGAAGCTTATTTAAGAGCAATTATTAGCTGCTGCGCCGAACAAGCAGCTTCTTTAGTTTTGTATTTGTCAAAAGTCGCCCTTGTAGTGAAGTAGTTTATGATTTGCCAACAGGCAATGCAAAACTATTTATATAGGTGGTACAGGCATATGAATTTTGCAGCTGGGCATTAAAAATTTTGTTGCCAATTTGCCACGCCCCCAGTAGGCGTAGACATATCATATTTGGCAAGTTCCTAGAAGGAGTCGAGGGTAACGTAACTGTAAAGTTTGGATGCTTACACTCCAAAAATGTGAAAGTTCAGGGTATTTTTTCGATATACCACGCCCACAAAGGGGCGTAAGATTTATTTTTGGGGAATCAATAGAGGAGGCCCCCAGTAACACAAACATCCAATTTTTAATCGTCTAGCTCTAAAACTGTAGGAGCTATAAGCTTTTTGCGATTTGCCACGCCCCCTGAAGGCGTAAGTATGTCCGCCATATCTTTTTGATCTTGGGTTGCTTATCCGAGTATATATATCAAATTTCAAGTCTCTAGCATTAATATTGCTCAAAATATAGTTGATCTTGTAAAATCACTATATATTCAGATCCGCTTAGCCACGCCCCCAGTAGGCGTGGACATAAAATCTTTTTATGAATCTTTAAAGAATCGTAGCGTTAAGTTACGTGCCAAATTTCAGCATTCTAGCTTTAAAACTGTAGAAGTTACAGTTTTCCCGATTTGCCACGCCGCCAATGGGCGTAGATATATCCGCCATATCTTTCTGAACTTGGGTGGTCAACGCAAATATACATTCCAAATTTCAACTCTCTAGCTCTTCAACTAATATGATTTCTTAACTATGGACGCAACCATTTTCCGATTTATCACGCCCCTAGTGGGCGTATCGAGAAAATCTTGACACTTAATAATTCGAGGGTATATATATGTTCCAAATTTCAAGTCTCTAGCTTCAATAGCGTAGAAAAATATTGCACTCATACGGACAGACGGACAGACGGCCAAACGGACAGACGGACGGACAGCAAGACGGACATTTCACAAAACCAATATACTCTTTTTCCCTTTGGGAAATGAGTATAAAAATTCAGTCTCTAGCTTGTCTAGATGCTTCAATCGACGCGTTCAAACATACGGACAGACAGACGGACAGACGGACGGACGGACGGACGGACGGACAGACAGACAGACGGACAGGGCTAAATAGACTCAGCTCGTCGCCCTGATCAAGAATATATATACTTTGTGGCGTCTGATATATATATATATTAATGAGTTTCGAAGATCGGTATTATAAAAAAAATATAATTTTATTTAAACACACGATACAACGGAGTACAAGTATAGAATCTTAATTGAATACGTATCAGTTTTACATCAACATAAATTCATGTCGTAACTAACTTAAGCTAAGTTCTGGAGACGTCTTATAAACCTTGGCTTCGAGCTTTCAATTGTTGGACTTTAGACTATTGGAGCTTTTTGGCTCTTATGTAAATAGAAGGTTCTCGATCTTGAAGAGATTGAGATTTAAGAGAGTTTTGTCGGCCAGCATTTATGCAACGTCAACAGATTCAACCCCTATGGTGGGAATAGCGATTCTGGCGATTTGTTTATAATAAGTTGATGGGGAGCCAGAATGGTTATTGTCACCATTTGATTATTTTAAAATGTTTATCTTAAGTCTGTGGGAAAAGAATGTATAGCAAAAATATGATAAGTGCGTTGCTAGGTGCAGTGTGTGGGTACATATGTGTTTACATATGTCACTTCCCCCTCCTTAAGAAATGAGCCTGTCCTCAGGCGGATAATCTAGGGTATAGAGTTGGATCTGTTACAATTTCTTCAATTTCGTTTTCTTTATGATTTAATTCTGTTTTAGTTTCTTTATCTTTTTGAATATTTGTTTCTATTTTAGGGGTTGATTCCTTTTTGTTCTTATAGCTTACTATAATTTTTCGAGGAATATTCTTATATTTAAAGATAATGTATAACAATAATGCGATTAAAATAATTATTAAAGTTGTTACAGTTATAATCTGGAATGTGTTATACAATTTTGTTTGTTGTTGAATAATTTCTTTTGTTTGAACGTATGACAATGGTTCTAATTTTGTTACATTATTATTTATATAAATTGTTTGTGTATAATCTAACATAGTGTTGGTTATTAATATTTCGTCTAATTGGATTGAACAATTTAGTGCTTTTAACATATTATTTCCTTCGATAATTATTTCTCTATTTATACAATTTTGGTTTAATAAAGTTTTAGGTAAATTCCAAGTTAACATTATATTTGGTTCTATGTATTTAATTTCATAATTTTTATGCATTTTTGAATATCTACATTCTGTTTTTTCTTGATTTAATATTCCAGTAATACATTTATTCATAACTAAATTTTTATTGGTTTTTGTGAAAGTTTTATTATTTTGTAAATAGTAGGTGTCATGTATAATTTCAGTTAAGATGTTTTTGTTTTCGTCGGGATATGTTATAATGTCAAATAGTGCAGTGTTTGTAATTTCGCGTGGAATATGGGAAATTATCAAAATTTCATTAGTAGTTGTTTTTAACCATGTTGATGTTTTAATATTTATTATTTTTTCAGCGTTTAAATGTGATAGTGAGTCATATTTTAGTAATTTAGGATTAAATATACCAAGCCTAGTTAATTGCATTCCTAATTCAATGTCTTCAATATATTCTATGAATTCTTTTAAATTAAAAATTAGTATGTCAAGTCTTTGATCTGCCTCATGGGTCGAGCTTAAACTGTTCATTACTTCTATTCCTTTATTGACTGTCTTTATTACTTCGTTTAATTCATTGGCTTGTACACTGTTTTCTGAAAGGTTATCTATTTTTGATTGTAATTCTTCTTTGTCTTCTTGATCTAAAGTTCCGAAAAGGTATTTATAAAAAGTTCCCATGAAATTTATAAGTCCTCTTTTGTTTCGTTTTACTAGTCTTATACCGTTCATTTCTCTGTCCAATTTATCTGTTAGGTATTTTATTTTTGTTAGTGATTCAAATTCTTTGGTTTGTTTTATTAGATTATTATAAGTTTCTTCAGTTTTAGATATGTTAATAGTTAAATAGTGATATTCATAATTTATAGGTAAATTAATTGTTCCTGTTTGAAATATAAGATATCCGTTTTTGGAGTTAATTGGGTTGATTTCCAAATGTTGACCTTTTATTGGCCATATAAAATATAGTAGCGTTAATATTTTTAATAGATTATGAGGAATTATCATCATGATTCTGGTTATTGGTTGATCTGGAATTATCGTATTTACTTTTATTAGTTATTTTCTTCTTTTTATATTTAGATTTATAGTGTGTTATTTTTCTACCTCTATTCACTTCTTCATAGTGTTTGTCATCTACTTGTGTTATGTTTCCTGTTTGTTTAAAAGGATTTGTAGATTTTGATCTTACTAACGGTGATTCTCTGTATCTAGTATCTACTTAAAAATCTGATCTATTTTTATTTAGTCTTTCTATTTTGTTTTTCTTATTTAGTTGTGTATCGTATTCAGGGGTTCCTGCGTAAATGAAGATATCTGCTGGTGTTCTACCAGTCGTATTATGTTTAGTTTTATGATTATACGTGTAAAGTATTATTTCAAATCTAGTTAGTTTATCTTCTTGATTTGTGTCAGAATTGACAATTCTTAATTTTTCATTTATTGTTTTATGGAATCTTTCTATGTCTGAAATGCCGCTTTTACTAGTTGTAATTGATATATTTACGTCTTCTGATTTTAACCATATTTGTAATGCTGAGCACAAGAATGCTGAATCTTTATCTGCTTTTATTTCAATTGGTTTTCCCATGTCATTAAATACTTTTAGGAGAGTTCTTTTGGCTTCTAACCAATCTCTGCCATTTACTTCGACTAAGGTTGCGAACTTGGAATATAGGTCTATACAAGATAGGAATTGTTTGTTGTCAACCATATAAAAATCAATGACATATTTTTCTCTGGGATTTTGGATTTCTGGAGTTAATTCAAAGGCTAATTTAGTATTTCTATGTTCTGTTTTTGCTATGTTACAAACTTTGCATTCGTTAATTATATTTTGAATTAAGTTCTGATAATCTGGATAATAATATTTTTCTTTGAATATTAATGTCATTTTCTCTATTCCTGGGTGTAATAACTTTTGATGTGTATTAATAATGTATTCTTTAAATTCGGAATAAGTTTGGAGGTCTGTTAGTTTTTTAGTTGATCTCATAACTTTTGTAATGTTATTGGGACTAATTATTTCTACGAAAGCATTTTGAAAAGTAAGAAAATCGGCTTCGTTGCTGAAGTATATTACACTTTTCTTTGAGCATAAGTATTCTTTTATTAATTCTTTTGCGTGATCATGTGTCATTTCGACATAATTTATTAAAATTTTGGTTTTATGAAAGTAATTTGTGACGTTTACATTGTTTGAGTTATTTTTTATAAATTCAATTTGTCTTTTAAAGTAATTTATTGGTCTTTCAGTAAGTGAAATGTTATGTTGGCTATCTTCTTGAGAGCTGTGGATTGTTGCTGCTGTTGCATCGGAAGTTTCTCCTAACAAATTTTCTTCAATTTTTATTCTAGATAAAGCATCTGCAACATAGTTTTCTTTACCTGGTACATATTTAATATGATAATCAAATTCATTTAGTTTTATTTTCCAGCGTTGTAATTTCATATTTGGTTCTTTAATATTATTGAGCCAAACGAGTGGTTTGTGATCACTGAGGATTTCGAATTTTCTACCGAAGAGGTATGATCTGAAATATTTTGTTGCCCAGACTATTGCTAATAATTCTTTTTCAATAGCTGAATAATTTATTTCGTGTTCGTTGAGTGTTCTGCTTGCGTAGCATATAGGTTTGTGTTCTTGGGAGAGAACTGCTCCTATAGCGAAATTGCTAGCATCTGTAGTAAGTGAAAATTGTTTACTGAAATTGGGGTAGATCAGTATTGGATCTGAAGTGATGAGAACTTTGAGTTTCTCAAAAGCTGAAATATAGCTATTATCTTTTGTGTTTATTTTAGCTCCTTTCTTTAGGTTGAGTGTCATTGGTTTGACAATTTTAGCGAAATTAGGAATGAATTTTCTATAAAATCCACATAAACCTAAGAATGATTTTATTTCTTTCTGTGTTTTGGGTATTGGGAAGTTAATTATAGCTTGAAGTTTGTTTGGGTTTGGTTTAATACCTTCTGTTGTTATGATGTGACCTAGGAATTCAGTTTCTTTTTTCAAAAACTCACACTTATCAAGTTGAATTTTGAGATTTGCTTCTCTTAGCTTTTTAAATACCCTTTTAAGAGATAATATGTGTTCTTCCAATGAAGTGGAATATACAATGATATCATCTAGGTATACCAGACAATCTTTATAAATAAGATCTTCCAAGAGATTGTTCATGCATCTCTGGAATGTAGCTGGTGCATTTTTGAGACCAAATGGCATACGAGTATATTCGTAATGACCATGTTTAGTTGAGAAGGCTGTTTTAGGGATGGATTCGGGATCCATTTAAATTTGATGAAAACCTTTGGCTAAATCAATTGTTGTGAAATATTGACATTTGCCTAACTTGTCAAGTATTTCATCCATAATTGGAATGGGAAACTTGTCATCTATTGTGACTTCGTTAAGGTTGCGATAGTCAATGACTAATCGAAATTTTTTCTTATTGGAAGCGTCTGCTTTTTTCTCAACGATCCAAATTGGTGAACAATAGGGTGATTTCGACTTTCGAATAATTCCCTGTTCAATCATTTCATTTATTTGTTTATTGACTTCTTCGTCAAATGTTTGGGGATATTTATATGGGCGTTTATATATTGGATCTTCATGTTTTGTTTGAATTGAATGTTTGACAGTGCTCGTGAAAGTCAAATTTTCACCTTCGCGATACTGAATATCATTAAATTCATACAAGACTTGTTTTATTTTATTACTTTCCTCTTCATTTAAATGATCGAGTCTGTATTTGTTATTTTCAGTTAGTTCGTTATTGATAGCGTAATTTACTGCTATGTCATTTGTTTGGGGCGGATCAAGGCATTGAAATGCGGTCTTGTCCTTAACAGAATCTTCACGCTCATATCTCATTAAAAATGGATATTCGTTAAGAATAACTGTTTTTTGTTTGTAGTCGATTCTTGCTTCGCAAGATTCTAGATATTCTCTACCTAGTAGAATATCATAACTATCGGAAAAGTTGTGTAAATAAAATGTTTGCTTAGTAGGGCAAAGCTTACTAGATGCAAAAGATATTGAATTTTTTAATTGAATGGTGCCATTTATTGTTTGCACGTTTAATTCACAAGTTTTAATTGGAAAATTGAAAAAGTTTTCTTTGATTAGGTTGATGGATGAACCTGTGTCAATTACACAGTTAAAATGTTGTCCATTCATAATTAGTCTGATAAAGGGATTTCTTTTTCTTGGTCCGAGGCTCTTTGATGAAAATTTTCCGAAGTATCCATCTTGGAGTGACCACTTGAACTTTCTCGCTGTCTTTTGACAGGAGGATTTGAAGGTTTTTGACTTTGGTTTTGATAGTTCATTTGATTTTGGGATCTAGCTTGATCAAGATTTTGTTTAAATTCTTTATATGATGTTTGGCTATTTCCAGCATTTTCTTTTGGTTTATAGTTAGAATTTGTAGTATTTGAACAACTTGGACTCGGATAATAATTTTGATTATTTCCCTTTCCACGATTGTCGTTAGTATTATTTTGAGATTTCGTTTTGGAATTGTCTGTATTTTGATTAGTATAATTGTTTTCGTAAAGTCCCTCACGTTGAGCTACTTGTTATTTTAGTTTAGAAACTGTGGTAATGTCATGCCTAGCTAAGGTCATAAAAATACGGTCGGGAAGTTTCCTAGTGATTACGTCTTTTATAGTATTGTTCATAGCATTTGTGTATAGCACTGTATTTTGTGGTTGGTTTTCTAACATTAATTTATTGGATATTATAAAAGACTTATATTCTAATTCTTCTACAAACTTACGTATACTGTTGTTGTAATTCGTATTATACAACCGTCTTAATAATTCTTCATAAGGTGTTTGTGTTTTAAATTCGTCAATTAGGGCTCTTCTCAATTCTCCCCAGTTGGTGGCTGCTGTAAGTTGTGATACCCTCTGTGCTGCTCCGGATGTCTGCATCTCGATGGCTCCAAAAAGTACGCTGTGCTGTCTTACGTCCTGCGTCGGGTAAAGTTGCATGATGAAGTCTATTCGTCTGATGAATGCCGTCAGCTCTATGGTTTTCCCGTCAAATATGGGCACTTGACGAATTTGTCCTAACGCCTGTTTCAAGTGCATTTCGGATAGTTCCATTGTTGGATTTGTAGTCATGATGTTGTTGTGTTTGTTGTTACTTTGTTTAATACAATCGCAAGTATTAAATGGCTTTAATTTTATTTCACAGTCTAGTTTTTTTCACAAAGTTATTTGGTTTTTTTCACAAAGTTCTTTGGTTTAATTGTCACTTTAGGTTTGGTTTTATTATTGAATTAAAAGGAACTTACTGTTTACAGGGATCAAGTTAATGATTTGTAAACCCAGAAGTAAGTCCTTAGTAACAGGTGTTCTAAATAGTCCAGCGGATCTATTTATAAGCAGAACTCTGTTTGGTGTTTTGCAGAATTTGCGCGGTTTCTTAATATGGCAATTATGTTGAGTGGCGGTCGCACTATTACGGTGGGCCACGATTATAATTGGTTTGTTAAGTTATTTTTACACACGCGTTGTTCTTTAGCGGATATCGAGAATAAATTTCCAAAGTTGTAATAACTGAATCGAGTCACTTCCTGCGGCAAATTCGCGTGCTCAATCCTAGAAAGTCACTTTTAACACAAGCGTTTCTTTAGCGGATCGAAAAAGGACCGATTACTATTACGAGGATATTTTCCGATATCCTACCGGCTGCGCCATTAATGAGTTTCGAAGATCGGTATTATAAAAAAAATATAATTTTATTTAAACACACGATACAACGGAGTACAAGTATAGAATCTTAATTGAATACGTATCAGTTTTACATCAACATAAATTCATGTCGTAACTAACTTAAGCTAAGTTCTGGAGACGTCTTATAAACCTTGGCTTCGAGCTTTCAATTGTTGGACTTTAGACTATTGGAGCTTTTTGGCTCTTATGTAAATAGAAGGTTCTCGATCTTGAAGAGATTGAGATTTAAGAGAGTTTTGTCGGCCAGCATTTATGCAACGTCAACAGATTCAACCCCTATGGTGGGAATAGCGATTCTGGCGATTTGTTTATAATAAGTTGATGGGGAGCCAGAATGGTTATTGTCACCATTTGATTATTTTAAATTGTTTATCTTAAGTCTGTGGGAAAAGAATGTATAGCAAAAATATGATAAGTGCGTTGCTAGGTGCAGTGTGTGGGTACATATGTGTTTACATATGTCACTATATATATATATAGTAATATATCCAAAAACAATAAATACACTAGCACGAGCAAATCATAAAAAACTAGTAATATACCCAAAAACAATAAATACACCAGCACGAGCAAATCATAAAAACTATGCTCGCTCATCACAAAAGTCACGCTCGCTCCCCATTATCCACAAATCAATCGCTCCCACACTCGAAGACGAGACGCATAAATAAATCAGATCATATTACATCCTTTCTATGAGAACCCAACGGTCAGCATAGTCCAAAGTCCAACCAAGATCGAGAGAGCCAAAAGCTCAACAAGTCCAAAGTCCAACCAACAAAAGCTCAAACCCAGACCTATAAAATATCCCTGCAAACTAGCTTAAGCAGTTCAGTTGTAATTCAGTTGCGTTCACAAATTCTGTTGTATCCATCATAGAATAAGCAAATTGTACTCCGTTATAAAAAAAAAAAAAAAATAAAAATTATTTTTTTTTAAAACTATAACGTTAAAACTTATTATTGGCGCAGCCGGTAGGATAGTGGTAAAGTGCGTTAAAAACAAAGACAATCGTGACTAGTGCCGCTAAAGGAAAAATCGCTTTTCCAAGGTACCGGTAATTTACAAACGTCGTGCTAAAAACGTAACAACCTCTATCCGCCAAAGAATCAACGTGCGAAGAAAAACTCTTGAGTGAAGCAGAGCTTAAGTGAAAACTTCAACATGACTCTAGAATTGTCAGAAGCCCACCTCAACCAAGCCCTTACCCTTTTGCGGCAAGTGCCCACGTTTGACGGCGATACCAAATCACTGAGCACATTCATCAAACGCATCGATTACATCATGCAGCTTTACCCAACAAGAGACGTGCGACAACACAGTGTGATGTTCGGGACCATCGAAATGCAGCTAACTGGAGAGGCACAGAGGGTATCCCAACTCACTCAACCCGGTGGCTGGGTTAATTTACGAGCCGCCCTGATTAACGAATTCAAAACTCACACGCCATGCGAGGAGCTATTGAGACGATTATACAATACCAATTTCACTGGAAGTCTTCGTAAGTTCATCGAAGACCTAGAAACTAAGACATATCTAATTATCAATAAGTTAACACTAGAAGGCGATGCCGCTAAAACCACACTTTATACTAATGCTATGAACAACACAGTCAAAGAAGTTATTACCAGAAAATTACCAGACAGACTTTACATGACTTTAGCGAAGTATGACATTTCAACGGTGTCCGGTTTAAAACAAGTAGCTCAAAGAGAAGGTCTATATGAGAATAGCGTCACAGACAAACCTAGGCATTCTTCAAACCAAAACCAAACTTACTCTAAACCTAATCAGAACCATACTAAATACAGACAATATAACAACTATCAATTTACCCCACCAGAACAAAACCATTCTAACAATCACCAACTATTTAATGAGTTTAGCAACAAATTGAACCAGGGCATACAGCAAAATCCTTTAAATTACCAAAAACCGACTCAAACTCAAAATCAAAACCCATTTTCAAATCAACCAACCAAACGAGTAAGAGAAAGTAATAGTGGTCAATCCAAAATGGAATGGTCAGAAAATTTTCTTCAAACTGCCTCGGATCAACACAATCCAATTGCACCAACCGATCAAACCAATATATCCAACTCACCATAAATAATACCCCCTTCAAATGCATAATAGATACTGGGTCTTCTATAAATCTCATCAACGAAAATTATTTCAATTTCCCAGAGACCGAAGAGTATCTAAAAGTGCAAACTATCAATGGTATAATAGAACTCAATAAAAGTGTATCATTCGCACCCAGCAAACTTTGTCCGATTAACCAAAAATTCTTTTGTCATAAGTTCTCGTCCACTTACGATATATTATTAGGTAGAAATTACCTTTCGGCATGCAAAGCCGTTATTAATTATGCGGAAGATAGTGTAAGTATAGGGAATTATATATTTCATTTTCAATACAATAATGAAATCCCCAAACAAACACCTTATCCCCCCGCAGATTTCGAATACGACTTATTTTCGTATGAGATAAATAATAATATCGAAGAGAGAAACGAATACAGACTGGATCATTTAAATCCAGAAGAAAGGGACAAATTAAAAAAATTCTTCACGATTATAGTGATATTCAATACAGGAAGGGTGAAAATTTGACCTTTACCAGTACAATTAAACATAAAATTATAACAAAACATGAGGACCCTATCTATAAACACCCTTATAGGCACCCTCAAATTCTTGACGAAGAAGTTAATAAACAAATAAAAGAAATGTTAGAACAGGGAATTATACGAAAATCTAATTCGCCTTATTGTTCACCTATATGGATCATACCTAAAAAAGAGGACGCCTCCAAAGAAAAAAAAATACCGGTTAGTTATAGACTATCGTGGACTCAACGAAATAACTATAGACGACAAATACCCAATACCTATCATGGACGAAATACTTGACAAATTAGGAAAATGCCAGTATTTCACTACTATTGACCTTGCAAAAGGATTCCATCAAATTCAAATGGACCCTAATTCCATAGCAAAAACTGCATTTTCAACGAAACAAGGACATTACGAATTCACACGTATGCCTTTCGGACTTAAAAACGCACCAGCAACCTTTCAAAGATGTATGAATAACCTTTTAGAGGATTTAATCTACAAAGATTGCTTAATTTACCTTGATGACATAATCATCTTTTCAACTTCATTAGAAGAACATTTAGCCTCTATAAAAAGAGTATTTAACAGATTGCGCAAAGCCAATTTAAAATTACAATTAGACAAATGCGAATTTCTAAAAAAAGAAACACAATTTTTAGGGCATACTATCACTACAGAAGGAATTAAACCAAACCCTGACAAAATAGCAGCCATAATTAATTTTCCAATTCCCAAAACACCTAAAGAAATCAAATCTTTCTTAGGTCTCTGCGGATTTTATCGTAAATTTATTCCGAACTTCGCTAAAATTGCAAAACCCCTCACATTAGGGCTAAAGAAAGAATCAAAAATTGATATAAACAATCAAGATTTCATCTCAGCCTTCGAGAAATTAAAATTACTCATAACAAACGACCCCATATTAATATATCCAGATTTCAATAAAACCTTTTCACTAACTACAGACGCAAGTAACGTGGCTATAGGAGCCGTCCTTTCACAAGATCATAAAGCAATTTGTTTCGCTAGCAGAACTCTAAACGAGCATGAACTTAATTATTCGGCAATAGAAAAGGAATTATTAGCCATCGTTTGGGCAACCAAATATTTCAGACCATATCTCTTCGGTCGAAAAATCCAGATTCTTAGTGACCATAAACCATTAGCGTGGCTACATAATATAAAGGAACCAAATATGAAACTACAAAGATGGAAGATTAAATTGAGCGAATACGATTACGACATTAAATATCTACCAGGCAAAGAAAACGATGTAGCTGATGCACTCTCTAGAATCAAACTAGATGAAAATCTCCTAGGAGAAGAAATTAGTAGCTCTCGAGCAACCATTCATAGTGCTCAAGAAGACAATCAAAACCTAATACCTATTTCAGAAAGACCTCTGAACCTATATAACAGACAAATAGAATTCATAAAAAGTAACGAAAACAAAGTAAACGTTACACACTACTTTCACAAAACTATCATAAAAATAACTTACACCGAAATGACTGACACACTTGCTAAAGACATAATCAAAGAATATATCTGTTTAAAAAACAACGCTTTATATTTTCATAACATATCAGACTTCTCAATATTCCAAAAAGCTTACGCAGAAATCATAAGCTCAGACAGTAAAACAAAAACTTTAAGAACTACATCAAAATTGCAAGATATTCCTACTTTTGCAGAATTCAAGGAAATTATCATTTCAAATCATAAAAAACTACTTCACCCAGGTATCACAAAAACCTTAAACTGGTTCAAAGAAAAATACTACTTCCCAGACCACCAAAATTTGATACAAAATATTATAAATGAATGTGAAATTTGCAATCTGTCTAAATCCGAAAATAGAAACACAAAATTAACTTTCGAAACCACTCCAGAAGTATATAACCCCAGGGAAAAATACGTCATGGACTTTTATCTAATTGATAACAAACAATTCCTATCCTGTATTGATATATATTCGAAATTCGGAAATTTAGTAGAAGTCAAAAGCCGTGATTGGCTCGAAACTAAAAGAGCAATCATAAAAGTTTTCAATGACATGGGAAAACCCACAGAAATCAAGGCAGACAAAGATTCAGCGTTTATATGCGCAGCCCTTCAAAATTGGCTAAAATCCGAAAAGGTAAACATTAGTATAACCACCAGCAAAAATGGCATTTCCGATATAGAAAGATTTCATCGAACAATTAACGAGAAACTAAGAGTAATTACCACAGAATCTGACATAGAAAACAAACAGACTAAATTTGAAACTATTCTATACACTTATAACCACAAGACAAAACATTTGACAACAAACAGAACTCCCGCAGACATATTTATCTACGCAGGTACTCCTCAATATGACACACAAACGAATAAGAAAAACAAAATCCTAAATCTTAATAAAAAGAGAATCGATTACGAAATAGACACAGACTATAAACACGCCCCTTTAGTCAAAACTAAAACTACGACACCATTCAAGAAAACAGGGTTAATAACACAAACAGATGAAAAACATTTCATAGAAACCAATAGAGGAAGACAAACCACACACTACAAATCCAAATTTAAAAGAAAAAAGAAAATTAACGAGAGTAAATATAATAAATAATTTCAGAAATCCACGTATTACTACTCTTACTTCTACTCTTATCAATGACACCACCAACTATTACACAAAGTATCGAAATCAACCCCATAAAAGCACCTCACGGGTACCTAATTTTCAAGACAGGAACAATGGACCTACCATCTGACTACGAATACCACTACCTAACAGTAAACCTAACAAACATACAAACTACATACAGAAACTTACTAAAACAAGCAGAGTCATTCAAAAACATTTCCCACGTAGAATATTTAATAGAAAAATTGAATCGCCAAATGAATGGAATACGAATTATTAAAAGAAACAAACGAGGCTTAATAAACGCAATAGGCACAGTAAATAAATATCTTTTTGGTACACTAGATCAAAATGACAAAGAAGAATTAGAACAAAAAATCAACAACTTCGTACAAAACAATGACTTAAATTATTTAATAGACGCAGTAAACAAAAATGTAGAACTCTATAATAACTTAAGCATTTCACAAGAGTCAGAGAAAAAACTAAATTATCTAATGCTTAATATAGAACATTTCACAGAATACATAGAAGACATTGAACTAGGTATGCAGTTAACCAGACTAGGAATTTTCAATCCAAAACTATTAAAACACCAAGACATGTTAAATATAAACTCTGAAAAAATTCTAAATATCAAAACTTCTACTTGGTTTAAATCAGACAGTAATGAGATACTCATAATTTCGCACATTCCAAAACAAATATCTAAAACTCCACTTTATAAAATTCTGCCTTATCCAGACGAACAAAACAATACACTAACAGAAAACATTTACGAGACTTATTATATTCACAATAATAAAGCATATGTAAAATCAACAAGAAAACAAGAAATAAATGAATGTATAACTAATATAGTAACACAAACACCAGCTGAATGCAAATACAGCAAAATATTTAAAACACACCAGATTAATTATGTAGAACCGAATATAATTGTAACTTGGAACTACCCCAAAACTAAAATTATTCAAGATTGTAACAAAAACAACATTTACATTCAAGGTAATAACTTAATTAAGATATACGACTGTAGTATTCAAATAAATGATATTTCAATTGTCAACACACTATCAGATTATACACAAAACATTTATGTAACAAATAATATAACAAAAATAGAACCAATATCATACCTTCAGACAAAACAAATAGTTTTAGAAAACACAAAATATATTGGAATATTCAATATTATAACTACCACAACATTTGTAATTACGCTAATAAGCTTAATATTATTCATCATTGTTAAATTTAAGTCAATAACAAAAAGAATTGTAATTAGACATGAAACAACTGTAAAACCAAATAATTCGACACCGGAAGAACAATTGTCCCCAGAAAACATTCCTCATGGACAATTGGAACCCACTCCACCATAATACCCAATATTTCCCGCCTGAGGACAGGCTAATTTCTTTGGGATGGGGAAGTAATATATCCAAAAACAATAAATACACTAGCACGAGCAAATCATAAAAAACTAGTAATATACCCAAAAACAATAAATACACCAGCACGAGCAAATCATAAAAACTATGCTCGCTCATCACAAAAGTCACGCTCGCTCCCCATTATCCACAAATCAATCGCTCCCACACTCGAAGACGAGACGCATAAATAAATCAGATCATATTACATCCTTTCTATGAGAACCCAACGGTCAGCATAGTCCAAAGTCCAACCAAGATCGAGAGAGCCAAAAGCTCAACAAGTCCAAAGTCCAACCAACAAAAGCTCAAACCCAGACCTATAAAATATCCCTGCAAACTAGCTTAAGCAGTTCAGTTGTAATTCAGTTGCGTTCACAAATTCTGTTGTATCCATCATAGAATAAGCAAATTGTACTCCGTTATAAAAAAAAAAAAAAAATAAAAATTATTTTTTTTTAAAACTATAACGTTAAAACTTATTATTATATATATATATATACGCATGCAAGCTGAGCGGGAGTCGGTTAGTTGCTGTCGGACTGCGGTTCGGACTGATATATAGGAACCCATGGTTCCCACTTTATCAGTTGTGTCTCCTCGAAAGCAGGTTTTTTTATCCAGGCTTTCATCTGACACGACGTGCTAAGCAATATCAGCCTAAATTCAAAACTAAATGGTTTATTTTTGAGCAGTTTTAGTTATCAATAGATGTCATTGTGTTCACTGAAACGTGGCTGAGTCCTAAAATTTATAATAGTGAGATTCTCTCTAATAACTTCACTATTTATAGATGTGATCGATTGATTCGCAGAGGAGGGGGTGTCTTAATAGCTGTTAAGGCTGATATCCTCTCCGAATCATTAAGTTTCAAAGCACTTCATGATGCTGAGATTATTGGGGTTAAAATAACTCTCCCATCTCTTTGCATATATGTCACTTGCTCATATGTTCTTCCCTCTTCTGATGTACAAGTCTATGCACAACATATAACTTGAATTAAAGAAATTTTTGAACATGTAAATGATAATGACTTATTTATAGTGCTAGGTGACTTTAATATACCTAACATAGTTAAAATTGGGAGCTGACGACCAAGTAGCTCCCAATTTTAACTACCTTATTTCGTCTACAGATCATTATCTTTTTGATGAACTGTTTAGTCTATCAATGTTTCAAATGAACTCTATTTTGAGTCATTTGAATCGTTCACTTGATCTGGTTTTTTTTAATGATGATTCTGTCATTAATGTTACCAGAACAACCCCTATCTGTATGCCAGAAGATTTGCATCATCCCACATTAGATGTCTTGTTTTCCATAAAGATGTCACCTATTTCTGCACCGATTCCCCAAATAAAGCGTCGCTGTTTTTATAAATGCAATTTTGTCTTGCTTAATGATTTAATTAATGCAAATGACTGGACGCTTTTATACGACTCAGTTGATGTTAATTTGGCAGCTAACATTTTCTATGAAACTTTAAGCTCTATCCTTGATGTCTGTGTAGCTTCGTACCACTCTAGGCCTGCTTCTAATAAGCCCCCTGGTTTACTCAGACTCTTTCTAATTTTAGAAACATTAAAACCAAATGTTTTAAAAATTTTAAAAAGTCTGGTTCAATCGTTGACTGGTCTAAATACCCAATAGCCAAGTCAAATTTTAATCTTTTAAATGCTAGGTGTTATGAGAATTACCTTTCACGTTGTAAAAGGAAATTCGTTCGTGATCCAAAGCAATTTTATTCATTTGTTAACTCGAAGCGTAAATCATACAATTTACCTTCTATGTTTTTTCTTTGGAGAAGAAAAAACTTGTTATGATCAAGATTCCTCAGATCTTTTTGCAAATTTTTTTCAATCCACTTATTCTTCCGATGAATCCCACGCCCCGTCGTACTCATTTGAAAGTCCTGCAACGAATATTATCAATGTTCCAAGTGTTTCCCTTGTTTCGCTGGTTTCAGCCATTCGGACATTGAAATCATCTTTTTCTCCTGGTGCTAATAATATTCCAAGTTGTGTTATAAAGGAATGCAGTGCTTCGTTACAGTTACCTTTATTAAAACTATTCAATTTGTCCCTGGAGACTTCTGTTTTTCCATCTATTTGGAAAGAATCATTTATTATTCCATTACATAAAAAAAGGTGGAAGGTCTGACACTTCAAATTATAGAGTCATAGCTAAACTGTATGTTATCCCAAAATTATTTGAAAAAATTTTAACATCAAACTTACAACACTTTTGTAAATCGATTATTTCGCATTCTCAACATGGTTTTTTCCAGAATCGATCAACTTCAACTAATTTATTAGAATTTTCTTCTCTAATTAACGATAGCTTTTTAAATAAAATGCAAACTGATGTTATTTATACTGATTTCAGCAAAGCATTTGATTCAGTTAATCATAATATCTTAATTTGCAAACTTGATCATTTAGGATTTCACCCTAAATTTGTGTCTTGGATTTCATCCTATTTGAAAGGCAGGACTCAAAGGGTATTGTTGCAGACATCAATTTCGAAGCTTATCTCTGTTTCATCAGGCGTACCTCAGGGCAGTCATTTAGGACCGCTGCTTTTTACCCTCTTTATCAATGATCTTCCTAGCTGTATTGTTCACTCCAAAATTTTTATGTATACAGATGATGTAAAGCTCTGCCTTTCATACTCCAACTTACTTGACCATCTTCTCCTACAAGATGATCTTAATTCCTTTCAGCGTTGGTGTGTGACTAATCAGTTGCATTTAAATTGCTCTAAGTGTATGACAATGACCTTCAGTCGTACCATCCCACATATTGTTAATTACACTATTAACAACATTTCCTTGCAACGAATTTTGACTGTCGAAGATCTGGGTGTAATTTTTGACACAAAATTTTCTTTCAATCTTCATGTCTCTACTATCGTAAATGAAGCTAAAGGTGCTCTAGGTTTTATTAAACGCTGATCAAGGGAGTTTAAAGATCCCTTTATCACTATTATATACTTCGCTGGTTCGACCTATTTTAAAATATTGTTCAATTATTTAGTCTCCACAGCATAAACTGTATCAGGATCGTATCGAATCGGTCTAAAAACAGTTTCTTATTTTTGCGTTGCGTGATTTAAACTGGGATCGTAATCTTCGCTTACCATTTTACCAGAGTAGGCTTCTTCTTATTAATCTTCCTTCATTAATCGTAGAACAATTCTGAGGATTGTTTTCCTACATAATTTGATTATTGGTAAAATTGATTCGCAATGTCTGTTAATTCAGCTTAATTTTTCTGTTCCCTCCAAAACAACCAGACACTTTCGTCCGTTGTATTTACCTTTATGCACATCGGATTATTCTTTGCATAGCGCGTTTCACGTGTTATGTAGTAATTATAATAAATATTATCATATCTTCTCCTCTGAACTCTCTCTTCCCTTAATAAAATCATTGCTTGCAGGTCATCTTCGTGGTAGCCTGTAATCTTGAATTTGGATTTATATCTAAGACTATAATTAATTTAATTTGTAAGTTTCCCACAAATACTCTCTATCTTGTATAGCTTCAATAATATCACTGACTAAAATGGCTGTGAATTGGGGCATAGCTGGCCGTATTGGCAAATAAAGTACCCCCACCGAGTTATTGATAATTTATGTTATTTTAGGCTTTATATATATATAAATATTACTATTGTTTACATTTAAGTTGACTCCAGTTTTGTCAATGTCTATTTAATAATAATAAATAATATACCAATTTCATACATATATATATTTGGAGAAATATATACGTATTTGACGGACGCGAGGTTAGTGACCTACATATTCACACACATATACGAAGAAGTGACTGCTGGTGCAAATAGAAATTTAACACAGCTGAATACGCATCTATATCTATAATAATATCTAGATATAGAAACGTTTGCATAGAGTTAGAGTTTATACAGAGTTAGAGAATGGCGGATTGGGTGCCACAATATATGTTTGCTCTGTGCACGGAAAAGGAGGAAAAAGAAAAATGCTACTTATCTCGTTTCCTGTGAATCGCTGGGGTTCAAGATATGGAATATCCGTTGTATATATATATATCTCCGGCTCGAAGGACCAATGTTTGTAGGGGGGTGTCGTAGATAAGTATGAACACTTTTCCTTTTGGTTGTTTGAGAACAATTTGCGTTTATTTAAAATTGGAACCTGCAAAGTCAACGTGCATACAAAAAACGAATAGAAGATAGAGAATGAATACAAAAGGAAGAGAGGAGGAAAGTACAAAAAGTACAAAAAGTCCAAGAACCAGCAAGAAATCTGTAGCTCGAGCTTATGCTATTAACAGCGCTGTTAATAACATAGTATGGGGATGTGGAGGGAGGAGCAGTTCTGTTTAATGGAATCTGACATAAACAATACCATACGCTGCACAAGTTTATAAATTTTTTACGATTACTCTGTTAAGTTATACTTTTGAATTTCAAGAATTTCCATAATAATAGTCCACATAGTTTGAAGCGTTAGTCGAGAGTGTTGTCTCGGTTTTATTTAATTTTATATTTGGCTTATTACATACAATATTCTAAAGAGCTCTGTCGCTAAAAGCGTCGGCAGAGAGAAAGAGAGAGAGAGAGAGAGAGAGAGAGAGAGTTGCAGTACATATGAGTCTATGTGGTTATGTATATATACTTATATATGTACAGATGGTACATACTCAAAAAGTGGTTGGGCAAGCGATCTCACGCTGCGGCACGTCCGCATAACTGAAGGAGCGTATTACTGCACTTATATACAACAAAGTGTCGTTATGTTATGAGTTGTTAATCTTACTTTAAACCACTTATGACTACTTGTTATATTGTATACTCTACAATACTGAGTGCATATGCTCATTTGGCATACAACATACTAAAACTCATTCCATTTCGACTTTATGAGCATTTATCGATAATTTTAATATGTGTTTAATGCGTAGTACATCGTTTGAGCTAGAGTCTTTAAATTTGCTGTGTATATTGAATACGGAGATTACGCAATCTTTAGATTTTGGATGCCACGGCCCATTCGGCCCTCTATTTGTAAAAAGCGCAAATCAAATACTAGAGACTGGTGCTTTGGCAAATACACACATATTAATGCCATTAATAAGTTGTGAAAGTTTGATAAAAAAATTCCAGCGCTAAGAAAACTTATGCAACAATTAACTTCCCATAGTAATGCTCACATTGCAGGCCAAGCGCAGTCGCAGCATCAACTGCTCAGTTGGCAGAGCGCGCGCATATGCGTATATGCATATGTATGTATGTGTTGTTTGTATGTATGCATATCAAAAACGTGATTGGATATTTGGCTCTTCACAGGGCTCAGGGTATTTCCTAGGCGAGCAGTCTTGACTAAAGCATTCTTAATTGTTGTTTTTTTTTTTTTTTTTTTTTTTTTTTTTTTTAATTATATTACAATTTGGAACTTAGGTTTAGGGTAGCGCACGTTGCCTGCGGTTCGGCCAGAAAGAATTGCTTCACAAGCGCTTTTCGTAACCTTAAACTAGGGCAGCCCTTCTTCTGATTCGCTCCATTCTGCGGTGCCCCACCATGATTGCTGCCGCGGAGGAGATTCCTATTAGATTCCTAGCTGCCTATGACTCGAGCTGAGCGAGAAAAAGGAAAATTCTAGGTAAAAAGAAAATATATTAAAGAATCATAAAATATGTATCAGTTCTAATGCGGCAAGTAAGAAGAATCACAATTGCGATTGATTTATGTTTATATTGTGTTCGCATTAACAGCAACTTCTATAGTTTTGTATTTGTCAAAAGTCGCCCTTGTAGTGAAGTAGTTTCGGATTTGCCAACAGGCAATGCAAAACTGATGTGGCGCAGCAGGTATTTGAAAAGCGTGTAAGCAAAAGGGTCCGCGTTCGAGACGCGGCGGCGACGGCATGAAAATAGTTGCGCAGCTGTTCGTGCCTACATACATACATACATGATGGGTACTATCGTAATTTTTTTTGTGTGGAATAATTTTGTTCGGACTAAGTCGATATTTGTGTAATCGGTATTTTATATTTACATTTTTTGATGGTCACACACACAAAAAGAAAATAACATAACTGACCTAGGCTATACGAAAAATGATAACTTCAACATTAAATCGAATTACATATATTTCTCAGAAATGCCGTTTGTCGTCTTAGCAATTCTTATTAAGCTTATTTATATAGGTGGCACAGGCATATGAATTTTGCAGCTGGGCGTTACAAATTTTGTTGCCAATTTGCCACGGCTATCGACTATCATATTTGGCAAGTTCCTAGAAGGAGTCGAGGGTAACGTAACTGTAAAGTTTGGATGCTTACACTCCAAAAATGTGAAAGTTACAGGGTATTTTTTCGATATACCACGCCCCCAGAGGGGCGTAAGATTTATTTTTGGGGAACCGATAGAGGAGGCCCCCAGTAACACAAACATCAAATTTTGAAGCGTTAGCTCTAAAACTGTAGGAGCTATAAGCTTTTTGCGATTTGCCACGCCCCCTGAAGGCGTAGGTATGTCCGCCATATCTTTTTGATCTTGGGTTGCTTATCCGAGTATATATATCAAATTTCAAGTCTCTAGCATCAATAGTGCTCAAAATATAGCTGATCTTGTAAAATCACTATATATTCAGATCCGATTTGCCATGCCTCCAGTGGGCGTGGACATTAAATCTTTTTATCAATCTGTATAGAATCGAAGCGTTAATTTACGTGCCAAATTTCAGCATTCTAACATTAAAACTGTAGAAGTTACAGTTTTCCCGATTTGCCACGCCCCCAATGGGCGTAGATATATCCGCCATATCTTTTTGAACTTGGGTGGTCAACGCAAGTATACATTCCAAATTTCAACTCTCTATCTCTTCAACTAATATGATTTCTTAACTATTGGCACAACCATTTTCCGATTTGCCACGCCCCTAGTGGGCGTATCGGGAAAATCTTGACACTTTATAATTCGAGGGTAGAAAAATATTACATTCATACGGACAGACGGACAGACGGACGGACGGCCAGACGGACGCACAGCAAGACGGACATTGCACAAAACCAATATACTCTTTTTCCCTTTGGGAAACTAGTATACTAAATTAAAAAAGTTACGCTGTGTCACTGCACTGAGTTTCAAACTCGGGCAAAACGCAAAGTAGTACTACAAGGGCGATATGTGACAAATACAAAACTAAAGAAGCTGAAGAAACAAATCAATCGCAATTGTGATTCTTAGAATATGCTGAACTGCGCGCATATGAACGTATGAGTATGTGTACATACAAAAACGGTGGTCTGTTTCAATGTACGCGTGAAGGGCGATATATGACAAATACAAAACTACAGAAGCGGCTAAAAATACAAACACAATTCAAACACAGATTTGGTTGAAGAATATGCTAAAACGAATGGCCTTGAATATAATTGTGCCCATGCATAGTAGACGCGCTTGCACGTATCACTGTATGTGTATGTGTAAATGTTTTTTGCTGTCGCTGCTTAACACGTGCGTGTGATAATTGGCCAAACGTTTTGTTCAATATATTGGGACTGACTTAACGAAACTTGATGAAACTTTCAACATATGATTCTTTTGAATTTTTTCATTTTATAAAAATGATAATTCATTCACATGGTAGTTCTGTTTAATGGAATCTGACATAAACACATGGTTATATTTGCAACAGACTCTTAATGGGTGTTTGATGGAAGGGGGGGGGTTAATTAGTAAAAAGAGCTGGTATCCAAAAAATAAAAAAATAGAAATTGCATAAAATTCACATGAATCTATATGCAAAATTTGAGGGGTCTAGCTCTAAAGGTGTGGGAGATATAATTTTATAACCGGTTTTCGATAAGGTTTAAAATCGATAACAAAACAACAAAAATAGATATCGTTTTTTTGTAACAAACTTGACCTGCGCGTGCTATCCACGGACCCAACAAAAAAAATTAAAGTCTCTAGCTTGTCTAGATGCTTCAATCGACTCATTCAAACATAAGGACAGACGGACAGACAGACAGACAGACAGACGGACAGGGCTAAATCGACTCAGCTCGTCGCCCTGATCAAGAATATATATACTTTGTGGGGTCTGACACGCCTCCTTCTGCCTGTTACATACATTTAACAAAACCATTATACCCTGATTTCCCATTTTCAATGGTATAAGGGTATAAATATTAAAAGAAACAATATTAATACTGAGCAAACAGTGGTTTAATCTAAATTTCGTTTGTTTCTTGTAACTGATGACTGTCCGCCATTCGTTGTATGCATATTATGTTAATCTAGAGTGTCCAATAAAAATTGTTGTGGCAAAAGATGGCGAATTTATCTTTGGTACAAAGCGAGGCATCATGCGTTCGGAAAATGAATACGCAATCATATTGGAGGATGTACTTTACTGCAAGGAGGCAACAGCAAACCTGATGTCCGTCAAGAAGCTACAACAAGCCGGGATTTGAATTAAATTTGACTCTGATGGCGTTTTTATTTCAAAGAACGGAGTGACAGTGGTTAAAAATACAGGTGTGTCGAACAATATACCTATTGTTAATTTTCAAGCATTCTCTGCAGTAGTTAAAAGTAACAACAATTTTAGTAAGAATAGTTTCTTCAAAAATAGAAATACAAAGGCGAGAAATTTTGTTAAGCACAAAGCTAAAATTAATGTTAAATGCCATTACTGTGGCAAAGTGGGTCATATAAAAAAAGACTTACCATTTTTAAAAGAATCACAACTGTAAAGAAGAAAAGAAAGAAAATAATAGTGCTCAGCTGGCCACATCACAAAACGGTGTCGCGTTCATGATCAGAAATCGGTTTTATACTCAATTCTGGAGCAACTGATCATTTAATTAATGATGATTCGTTGTATGCATATTATGTTAATCTA